>JAXCGZ010017161.1:10000-40000 GCA_037179515.1 Halocaridina rubra | reverse complement strand
TCGCGTGTCTCGCCATCAAGTAAACCACTCCCCTAGCTCTCTTTCTAAAGCGGGGTTATACGGTGAAACGGTTCGTCAAACGCGGTTCGACAGACAAGTGTTTGAAGTGATGTTCAAACGTGTGAACGGGGTATTTGGTTGTCGAACACGGAACGTGTTCGACAACCAAATACCCCGTTCACACGTTTGAACATCACTTCAAACACTTGTCTGTCGAACCGCGTTCGACGAACCGTTTGACCGTGTAAACCCCCCTTAAGACAAAGAATTCGAAGCGGCACAAGAAACTCCCCCCTCCTTATCCTCCCCTACGTTCATTCCACCCCTACTTATCCTGCCCTTCGTACTTTAACCCTTTTTGAAGACCACCCCCTCCTACTTTTTCATATGAATAAGTAGGAGATGTTAAGTGTTTATCATTTTGTTTAGGTGTTTGCTGTGAACATCATCTTCACGCACTTTGTTTTTGCTGAGAAATGAAATTTTCCTTGACTTTACGGGAAGAAAAATAGAGGGGATTTCCAGTCTTCTCGCTCTGACCCATTTAGTCGACGTTTACGACACGCAGGGAACACGGAGGAAGGATTCTTACCCTCTCCTTAAGGGGAAACTATAAAACTCCTTTAAACCCCCTAGCTTCAGCCATTTCTGTCCACATACATTTTGGGGATTAATTACTTTCTGCATTTCTTAAAAGTACGACTAAATGGGGTTGAACATGGGCGTCTGTATGCTGTGTTTGTGCGTAGGTACACAGTGGATATTCGTTGTGTGTCAGTGCATATGGTGTGTGCGCGTAGACATACAGTGTACTTCCAGTCTCTGTATGTGCGTGTCTGGTATGCGGTGTGTGTGCGCACGTAGGTACACAGTGGACGGTAATATTTAACCTTTATTTCCATTTCAATACAATGGGTATTCGTCAGCCAGGGCAAGCCCCAACCCCCCACTGTGATGTCCAACCACAGCAGTTCCTGCCAGTAAACAGCTTAAACTCTCGGTCTTGGACGGGGACCGATCTTTCGACCTCGTGAATGCGAAGCCAGCGCGTTACCACTGTACTAGCCAGCACAGTAGACATTAACCTCTGTACGTGGCGTAAATGCATACGTACACAATGGACGGTTGTCTGTGTATGCGTAGGTGGACAGTGGACGGTAATCTTTTATGTGCGTGTCTGTGTATGCGTAGATGCACAGTGGACGGGAATCATGACGTGTGCGTGTGTGTGTGCGCGCGCGCTCGGTGTAAGGCAGGGTTCACGTGTGTTGGTAAGAGAGTGCTTAGCGATGCAGTACTAGATGGCTTTAGTGTGGAAAAGGCTTCCGCTTTGTGTATACGCTTGTGTAGCAACAGGTCTATAGTGAAGGTTTTCTTAGTGATGTAGGTGTTCAATCACAGCCACAGAGAACGTTTACAAGGAAAGTGCTTTTTGTGTGTTGTATTTGCAGCGATTTTGTTTGTTTTATGTTTAAATTTAACCGTGGCGACGAAAATAGAGATTCAAAGCACCTGGATTATATCTTGCTTGGAATAACCTCACTCATCGGAATCATTCTGTGAGTATCTTTGCTAAATGTTGATTTTCGCACCCCTCGAGTGAAATGATAACATTAAAACATATTTTGAAAAAAAATATATATAATTTCAATATGAAACTCGTTTCTTGGTAAACTAACCTGTTCAAACTTACCCAATTAAAAAAAATAATTTATATTTTTCTTAAATGGGAGGGAGTGTTATAAAGTTACAGTATTAAAATACAGTGTTTATATGTTTGTTATGCGTGGCAAGCATTGTTATAATTGCGAAATTTTTGTTTCTCTTCTATATTGATTGATATGGCGTGCGCTCTGTGACTTAGAAATGACAATGTTGCATTCTAAAGGGAGGTTTACATGGTCAAACGGTTCGACAAGTGTTTGAAGTGATATTCGAACGTGTGAACGGGGTATTTGGTTGTCGAACACGTTTGTCAAACGTGTTCAACAACCAAATACCCCGTTCACACGTTCGAACATCACTTCAAACACTTGTCTGTCGAACCGCGTTCGACGAACCGTTTGACCGTGTAAACCGCCCTTAAAACCGTGTCGTCAGAAATTCAATATGTTTATTCTTGGAAATCTCGCGGCACTGTCACGACTAGTCTTACCTAGGTGCCATACATCGTTCATGTGAATAGTTGTTTTGCTTAGTGATGCTACTTTGTGACAGCTTAAAAAAAGTTATTTTATTGTCAAATATGTTTCTCTTAATCTTTTGTAGTATTAATTACAGTAGTAAGTGTAAATATTTTTGTTTGCTGTAGGAAAGCAGTGTAACACATTTGATATTTAAATTTATTAATTTATAGCTATTTATTGCGATAAATCCAATCATTTACCCCTGATGAGGAGTATATGAATAAACTCGTAAGCGCTACTTTGCTCCGTAGCCTACTAAATTTTCCAACGTAGGTAAAATAATCATATATCAAATAAGTACCAGAACACGTGTTTTGAAATGTCAGATTTTTTCTTTATAGTGTTGTATATTTACATTTTGAATTGGTAACTTTCGAATAATTTACGTAAACAAAAGTCGTTTAATAATCTGTAAATTAAGTCCAGTAAATGTTTGCACGTGGCATCATACTTAATTACCCCAAAAGTCAAAGAGGTACGTTCAGTAACCAGACTCAATCAATTTTTGTTGGGTGTCTGTCTGCATGAATGACCCCATTTTTACCAACCGGCAGAGCGGTCCGCGTTGCAGTCTGAGTTACCAAGTACTGTTATTTTTCTCATAAAATATGTTATTATCAACAATGGTATGTTGTTGTTTTTGGGTCGTAATGTAGTCTTAATTCTTTCTTTCGAAATAATCATTCAGTTTCCGTAGTCTCGACTATTTTGTGAAACATTTTTATTTCAATCAAGGCTAAATTCCATAAATAGCTATTAAAATTGAAATATTAGATTTTATTGCTTAACACACTGAACTCGCTCCTAGGAATCAGACGCCCAGACTATCAACCCACTCTTCTCGTGTCTGTCTCCACCCTTTATTACCCTTTTTCACTTTAATTGCTTACTTGTTTTTATTCGTATTGTCTGTCTTGTTTTACGTTTAATCATAAGTTTATAAAGTTTAACACACAACTGGTTCAACAATTGAGAATCGGAACATTATTTTTTCCTAATTATGCAAATTTTTGTTATTCAAATCTGGCTACTGTCGGCTATATGGTTTGAAACTTTGTTGTGGTCTGCAGGTCGCATAAAGGATAAAAAAAAAAGTTAGTTTCCGTTTTTCTGTTATTTCTGTTTTGAGTTGTAATGGTCGAAATTAATCTTACTATTATATAACTGGATCTGGATTATGCTTGTCAATAATAATAATAATAATAATAATCACAAATTTGAAATAAATGTATAATGTAATCCATGCAATCTGCATACAAAGGCACAGCACTTCCAGAAATGTCATAATTACCTTTCAAATTAAATACCTTTAAGAATATTATAAACAAAATCGTGTCTTTAAAAGTATTGAAAGTGAGAAAAAAAAAATTGACTGTACTTTAAGAGATGAATGTATTGTGACCTAGAATATTGTAAGAGAAGAAAAATTATCGTTGATATTAAGCTGGAATGAATATATATATATATATATATATATATATATATATATATATATATATATATATATATATATATATATATATATATAATCTTGGTGCGGTGCATTTTCATCACACAAAAAATGCAATTTATGCATTTAGATGATAAAGCATTTATTTATGAATATTTATGTTGTAAGATATCAGCTCTCTCTCTCTCTCTCTCTCTCTCTCTCTCTCTCTCTCTATATATATATATATATATATATATATATATATATATATATATATATATATATATATATATATATATATGCAAATTGTGGAGTTATTGTTGCCCTCTATTATTATTTCAAAGTTGTTAACTCTTGTTGAACAGGAGTCCACAGCTCTTTGATAAAAGAATTGAAGTACTGTATTTAGGTGCTGGATTGTACGATAATTTTCTATTATTATTATTATTATTATTATTATTATTATTATATAGAGTCATGGGATGTACCCGAACATTTTGGTGTTTAGTTATAGCAAGACCTAAGTTTTGTATTTTATAAGAACATGTGACATTAAAGTAAGTCATCTTATCTCGATGTAATTTCTTATAATTATCGTCTTCATATCAATAGCCTATTTGAACCCTCATAGTAACAACTGTGTTCCTTTTATGTTCCACTCCGTTCATTAGATGTATGTGTCTAAATACAAATGAAAATATACTTCCCATTCCCCACTGCATTAATTTACATTTCACAACCGCCAATGGTCCCATTTTACCCCCTTAGAACTTAGGTAATTAGCCTTATTGTACAGTGTTATCACTTCAAATGTACATTATTCATGGCGTGTTTGTACCCATCACCCAATCATGTACATCAGTGTGACACTCCTTTTTACACTTTCGTATTCTGTAAATCATGTATTTTTGTATTACACCCACTTGCTGTTTAGAATTTACTCTGCTTACCAACGTAGTGTTATTTTTAGAAATGTTGTATGTCGTCATTTTATTATTGTACTTTATACAATTTTCTCAAATATCACAAAGATATAAATTATTTTTTTTCGTAATTCTAAAATGTTTCATTCCTTATCGTTTGGATGAATTATTACTGAATCTTCGGTAAACTGAATCTCTATTTTCATGTGGTTCTTGTTGTGTCCTTCCATTATTCAAGTATCTTTTTTTTCGTCATCTGGGTCTATCTCTTCTCCCAATCAACAGCTGCGGTTCCTTCAACTAATCCGGCAAGAGACCCTTGGCATAAGCTTATGTTTACCAGTAGCCCTTTTTTTTTATGGCTAACGTCCTTGGCTTCAAAAGAATCTTAGCTATCCGGCAGCCGTTAGAGATTACGAGCACTGTACTGTATTATTCTTTTACTGTTTTTGTTTTTTTGTGGTTTATTTTGCTAATGTCTCGTTTTGACTGATTAAAGTCATGGAGTTTAGGTATCGCTACGATTTAAAGATCTTGAATTTAGCTGATAGTATACGGAAATTTTTATGTAATTGGTACAGATTTTTTCATTACCATATATAAAACGTCTTTTTATAATATATATTTTCAGTAGGTCTTACTTTTATACATATTGAATTCTGGCAAGGATCTTTGAAATCCTAATATATATATATATATATATATATATATATATATATATATATATATATATATATATATATATATATATAGTTTATTGCCAAAATATTACAAAAGTATTACAATTTTTTTTTCTTTTTGCACAAAATAGCATAAGTAATAGTATCAATATTTTGTCCATCAAAATTCTTAGCCTAAAGAACACTACAAATATTCTCACAAACTTACCAACAAACGTAAATAATCATATATATCTTAATGCCTAATTCTGAAATACAGTTAGAAGTAGACTACATCCAGTTATTACAATTTAACCTATACATGCAAAAAATCAATGCTTTCCTCATTACAAGGTTGAATCTCTTCCTTATCTGTACAACTTTAGTACTTCATAAATATACTGACACAACTCGGTAATATGAAGCTCTTCATTCAAAAGTGATTGGACACAGAGATAGTTTAACATATATTTTTGTCTCACTGGTTGGGAGAAAGGACACTCAATTAGCACATGGTCTTCGCGCTGAATTGCCATTTGATCACATGCACATACTCTCATTTCTCTTGGTGTTCTGCTCCACCTTCCAGTCTCTACACGCAACTCAGGAGACATTACTCTTAACCTTGTGAATGCAACTCGCAAATATTCTGGTACAAAGTCTTTGCTACTATACACTTTATGTACCGTCAGCTGACTATTTAGAATTTGTCTGTATGTAAGATATTTTGTGGCACCTTGGGGTTTATTCAATATTACAGTTTTTATTCCACTTAAAGCAGAAGCTTCCACATTATTTGTAATATATGAATTTAAGGATTGATAACCAGGTGTATTTTCCCGTCTGCTGATATCAAATACCACATAGAAAGGTTCTTCATTGTTAACCTGTTGCATTTTTTGGTTAAAAATCCTCTTCTTCTTACATTAACTTCATGTACTAAAGTTTCCAAGCCACTTTCTATTAAACATAAGGATATTGGAGTGTTGTTTATGTTGCAAAGTGTATTTCTTATATTAGTTTGTAAATATAGGTTGAATGAACGTGCTTGTTGCAAGATTATGAAGTTGGTTTATGGTTGACTCCAAAGTTGCATACATATGTAAATGAAACTCCTCTAAGGCATGATAGTAAAATATAGTATAAAAAAAATCTGCCCTTTTATTGTGTGCATATTTTTCATTCATCGGGCAGTATTGTGTTTTATTTTATATATATTTTACCTAGTAAGCTGTAGTTTTTATATATTTATTAAAAAAAAAATTATTCCTTTACCTGGCAACATTTTAACATATACCAGATTCTCTGACTTACGTGAAACGACACGTGGACCCTGAACAAAACTCAAAAGACTAAATGTTTTGGAACTCATCTCTCCGCATTCCTCGAAGCTGTTTTATATTCACCCGAGTGTGTCCCATAGGTTGAAAGTAGCTGCCTATCACTGAGATCACTCACTTCAGTTCTCTATTCTATCTACGATTCTTATTTCTCAATATTTTTCTTCACAATTTTTAACCGTTGGAGATGGGTGGATTTTATCAGAGTTCATTGGCCTCATCTAATGTTAATTCTTCATCAATACTTTAGTTCTATATTTGTAATAGAGACGAAATATCCTTATGTTTGTGGAATGTTAACCTACCTTGAGGGATATACTACGGTTTTAAACTCGTTCAGCCACTCCCAGGGAGTTGAGCTTGACCTCGCAGGTGTCAGGAACTGGTACCTGGGGAGTACCCATGTTAAAATTCCTCATTAATTGACCATGAAAGCTGAAGTAGACTAGACGGTACACCTGGGTCTACTATATTTTATTGTATGCTTGAGCCACAAAAGTACGTAGTGTATGTCATTCATCATTCTCTCTCTCTCTCGTTCAAGAAAAAATCAGGAACATAACAATGCAAAACAGGTATACCATACACACCAAACATTGCTTCATTTGCATAAGTATGTCTTAGGTAAGACTACCGTGTATATTAATTATAATTTCTGCATATACTACAGACTTGTATGGAACAACATAATAAAAAATCTCATATTCTTCATTGATTTGAGCGAATATGATATACGAAGCTCTTTAATATATTTCTGAACCTGATGTAAAGTTGACTTTTAATTTAGAATTCAGTAGGCGAAAATTTTTGTGTCTGCCGTAAAGAATTATCCCTGTATATACAATTAGCTAATTTAATAATTCATGGACCTGTTTGTGTTTTTTTTAATAAGATATGGTTTAATATTAAGTTATACTTTATCAAGTTCTTCCTGTTTTCGTTTAAATTTAATATTTTGGATTTGACGAGTAGTATTTATTATTATAGATAAAGAGCTGTACATGATAATATATAGGCCTATAGTAATTCAGTTATGTTCATATTTTGTATTCCATTATGTTGGATAATAACTTGTATCAAAATATCCATTTATCCTAATTCATTCATTCCCCTTACCTTCATTCCAAAAAAATTAAAATAAATAGGAATATATAATTCACTTCTCCCAAGTTGTAACCTACTGAAAAGACACTTGCACGGACTGATAGTTCATACGGGTAGGCGGGGACTGAGAGTTCATACTGTACACAGTTGAACATAAGAATAGTAATCCTCTCGGATTGTGTACCTTAAATGTCAAGTTAATAAATAAGTCTTTTCAGTTCGTATAATTAATAAGTCTTATCAGTTATTATTCAGGGAATTGACTGGTTTAATGCCGTGAGCTTGTTAATTCTCTCTCTCTCAAACACACAATTTCTAGTTTTTTTTTTTTAGTGCTAGTCGCAATATACAAAATAAATTTACGTACAAACATGAATAAGAAATGCAGTTATATGGTCTTTAATACAAAAAGGCTATGAAAAAGTGCTTTATTTGTCGAGAATAAACCTCTTTCTGGTCAGTCCCAGAGTAGGTACCTGGTTTACCACAGTCCCAGGTGAAACACTAGGTTTAACGATTTTAGTGAGAAAATCTTGCGTCCAACCTCTTCCCAAATTGGACAGCTGCCTTTGGCCTCAATCCCAAATTAAGCACCTAAAAATGAGGTCAGGTGCTTATGTTGAGTTTAATCCTTAGAGTTTTTCAACCCTTTGAAATCCTGGCCAAGTTGCTTCGGTACTCAAAAGTGCCCTCTGAGGAGGAGAAATGAATTATTCGTTTGAATTTAAGGTTCTTTAACTGTCTATACACTAATCTCCAAGACAGGTTAATGCCTGTGGCGAGATGAAACCGGGAAGGGGGGGTTACATTTTACACCCCCCCCCAAAAAAAAAAAAATGAGTGACACGAGTTTTTTTTTTTTCTTCTACCGGCTTTGGGATTCATCAGATTTTACGTTTAGATTTGAATAAATCGGGAACATACTTTTGTAATTTGTATCTAGGAAAGTACAGAGAGAGAAGAGAGAGTCTTGGTGCATTATAACCACGTGAATAATTAGGCCAATATCTAGGTACCGTTTCATGTCCCAATTAGTTCCCTTCAGTTGAGGGTGGACACATATGTTGGAACTAATGTAAATACTTTATTTCTGGGTTTTGATTTTTGTAGAGAATGTCAACGGCATTATAATAATAACTAGTTTCAATACTAGAATATTAATTAAATAATTACTTGTAATGTAACATATATGCACAAGACAAAAAAATATAATTCAAGCACGTGATAAATCAAGCTATTTAGAATACATAATACAGTAGTCCTGGTCTTGATTTTCGTAAATTATATAAACCGTGTATATTGTTTATCCTTTTTGCGATACAGCGAACTAGTATACGTTATATCATTCGTGATATATATATTTTTATAACGAAAAATACACACATGGCTTTCAGAGCCTACTCGAAGTTTTGGCTCTCGATATTCTGATCACATGAAACGTTTTATTTAAGCCTAATGAGTGTCATCTATCTAAGGATGTCGCGTTGTAATTTATGCTGAATTGGATTCTTTTATGAATATTTTTGTTGAGACGCGTAAATTTTTAATCGTTTCGTCTATAAGATTATTTTTTTTATAATATCAATAAACGTTTCCTTGATAATGTGCACGTTTTTAGCAAGTATTTGAAGTATATAATAACGTATCCTTGATAATGTGCAGAGTTGACAGCAAGTATTTTTTACTAATAATGAACGTTTCCTAGATAATGTAAGTTTTCAGCAAGTATTTGAACTATAATGGTAAACGTTTCCTTGATCATTAGCGCGTTTTTAGCAAGAATTTGAACTATAACGGTAAACGTTTCTTTGATCATTTGCTTGTTTTTAGCAAGGATTTGAACATGAACGCAATAAAATTTCTTTGAAAGAAGTTATATTCATTGCTTACTGAAATATTTTGTAGTTTTATTATGGTATAAGAAATAAGTCTCTCTCTCTCTCCTCTCTCTCTCTCTCTCTCTCGATCTCTCTCTCTCTCTCTCTCTCTCTCTCTCTCTCTCTCTCTCGGACACCTGGAAGTCTTCTGCTATGAGATACCAAGATAATGAAAGAACAATAGAGACTAGTAATTTTATATTATGTATCAGCATGTCAATATATCGACATATAGATCCCTCAAAAGAATTGTTACCTAGGATTGAATCCTTTGTTTGAAAGAGAGAGAATTTATTATTATTGTCTCTGGTTCATATATAGGCTACTTTTTGTTTGCTAGCGTGGTCATATGTTAATTGCTTTGTTTATTTGTAATTTTGTCATTGTTTGATTTTACTTGTCATATTTTTTTTCAGCTTCATAACATTTAAACTAATGTCAAATAAATGCTTTATTCAGTTTGATGTAATTCATCCCGAATTCTGCGCTGAAAGTTGACGTTTATCAAACTTGAGATATTTTTAGTTTTCGTTTCCTTTTCTAGACTAGATTCTAGAATCTAGAAATAAGATAAGCGAAAGACGAGAGCTAGGGTCTTAAAGAAAACCGGATGTGGGGTTTCTTATGATGTAGGATAATTACCCATTTCCCCATCCATTCTCTCTCTCTCTCTCTCTCGAGAGAGAGAGAGAGAGAGAGAGATTTGAAAATCACGTTTAGAAATACGTTTGATGAAACGAGTTTCGATCAGACTGATGTACGTGCAGAGAATACGTTGAATACGCTCATGCGAGTCTTTGTAAGGATACTATATGTTCAGAGAACGTTTTAGGGCTTCTGAGGACAGTAGACTTGACGAAAGAACGTTAAGTATACGTTCGTGCAACGGTTTGTATGGTCTATAGCTTTCGTACTAGGGTATATATGCATATATAGTACGTGATATATTGATCGTTTGTACTGTGTATTTATATTATGTTAATTTTTGCTGGTCAATATGAAATTGAGAGCACGTTTCCTACATCTTTTTTTTTCTATCAATGGTTTCTAGATTTTTTAAAAGGTAAAATCTAATTTTCCTTTGATAAAGTTTACCGCTAAAGCTCACTTCAAAATGCTTTGATGTTTTAAGCCTAAGAATAATGAGTTGTTTTGTGCATAATCAACACCTGGTCTCTTTCTCTCTCTCGGTTGACTTTTTTAGTGGTTTTGCAGGTAGCAGAATCTCCTTATCAGTAGCAGTCTCTCTCTCTCTCTCTCATTTGACTTTTTAGTAAATATCCAGGTAGCACAAAACCTCTTACCAGTAGCAGCACTGTGAGTTATATGACAGTTTATATGACCGATTAAAAAACGTCCTTCATAGATTATATTTATTAATCTAAAGTTATTTATTTGTACTCGAAGAGTATCTCTAGACCTACGAACTGTGTGTTGGCATAGAAATGCTTCCATTGGATTTGACTTTATTTGTATATAATAGCAATAATAGTTTGTAGAGTAGTAATTATCATTTCGATGTATGTCACTGATTAAAGAAGGTGCATTTTGTTTTAATTTGCATTTTTTTCACAAGCTGTTCCCATTCATATGGGGGTGGACACATCATTTATAGCAGGGTTTAGGGATCTCGTGAAGAATTGGGACCTGATTTTTTTCTAAAACAGTCCTAATTCCTGGGTTAGGTTAGGTTATTATTCTAACTTAATTTATATAAATTTATATATATTGTGCAGAGTAAAGTCCCAGTTTTTTTTAGCTGCTTGCAGCACAGCATAATTAGTTCATGTGAATGAATGACGAAGAACATTTATCCACTGTCATATAACACGTTTTGCACATGCATCACTTATGTTGTAATTATCAACTTGGGTGAAATCCTTGAAGTTGGACTGGGCAGACGACTTACTCTTACCCATCTCACCCGTAGTGGCCTTGGGTTCTTTCAAATGCTGTGTTGTGACGTTGCAAGTTTTCCCGTTTCTTCGTTTGAGCTGGGACCATTTATATTTTAAACTCTAGTCTTGTGGCTTGTGCTCTCTCTCTCAACGAATTTTCTGATTTGTGATCGCAAATTTTCCTGTATCATCGTTTGTTTTAGTGTATTTAACCTCCAAATTCTCTCTCCCATTCTCTCACACACTTCAAACTAAATTCTCTCTCTCTTTCTCAGAACACACTTCAAACTAATTATCTTCAATTTTCGATTTCAAGGAAATCATAATCCCAATTATGATTTCGATCGCAATCTTACGATTAATGTAGAAGAATACTATAGATTCTATTTTTTCATATCTTTAGCCAAGAATCTTTATTTCATATTATATAAATAACGAGAGTATCTTAATATATATATATATATTTTTTATATTTTTAATAGTAAAACAAGTACGTTTTTTTTATTCCGAGAGAGAAGTAAGCACGTTTTATCTTAAAACGACAAAAATTCTAGTGATAATAGTAGCCTGTTACACTGCTAGATATAGCAATACACGTAGAGGTTACAATTCTGAGCGCACGAGAGAGAGCTAAATTTAAATTTGGTATTTCTAAACCGTTGGGGGTTCTCGGACGTCGCTGTTGTCGTCATAGCATGAGGTTCTCTTTGTTTATTGCAAACAAACAAAGCCTCGTTGTTTGCAAATTCTTATAATCACATTTATGTATTCATTATTTAGGAAGAAATTCATATATGAATTATCCATTTGAGTGATGGTAGAGTGTTAACGTATTAGCGTTGTATATATATATATTTATCTATATATATTTTTTTATTTATACATGGCAACGCTCAATAGCAGGCTAGCTGCAGTATAGCGACAAAAGCCCTTTCTATCTCGCAGATGCTTCATAACCACTTTTATATGTTTTGTCATATTCACGGTCGCGTGTCTATAATTATCTATACATATTCCTCCTTATTGGAGTTTTAAGAGGTTGGGTGTCAACTTAGCTACATATTTAAAGGCTAAAGTGTATTTGTTTCGAATATGGAATGCGCTGAAAACTTTTTCGTTCGATATATTTGCAGAATTATGAAGAAATATCACTGAGCTATAATTTTAGTTCACTCGCCAACTAATATAATGATATATTTCTTTATATTTCTATGCTGTAATATGTGGATTTCTTACCATTATCTACCTTTTCTTCTTCCTAAGTACATCTTCCCGTACATCTCTCTTGAATATGCATTTCAGAAATATCTTTAAAAAATAATATTTTTTGTCCGACTACCGCAAGTGTGTGCTTGTATGTGATATTTTTTTGTTATACGGGCGAGAGGAAAAAGACCAAAGCTACAAGTAAACAAACCCTCCTTAAAAACCAAATTCTTGAGGACTACACACTTGAGTACTTTTGTGTTCTTAACGACAGTATGGCTCACTAAGCTTGTTTACTTGGTGAAGGGTTTGGATAATACTCACCTGTAACTTGCGTATTGAGTGGCTTGTTTTGATTACACGCTTGTTTGAGGCTTGTAGACTTTAATTTTTCATGGACTGATTTTTTTTTTTTTTTTTACACACGCACACGTCTAGTAGGATGGAATCTTTTATTGTTTTTGGTGTGATTTCGAAGTTTTCACCGGATGATTTCGAAAGGCTACAGTTGTACTGGTGTGCGATAAATAGTCAAAATTTTGGCTGGGAAGAGTTACAGGAATTCAGTCACGTTTTACTCAAGCACCTTATATGAACACAGCAATAAAAACTATTTTATAACGTATTAATTTGGAACACTTGATTCTGACATAGTGATAGCCTTGTCCTGAATCTTTTTATTTTCCTTCGTCTTGGTGTTTCCTCGTGCCCGGGCCTTTATTGATAAGGGCAGTTTTTGCCTGTCCCGGTGTCAAACTCATAAAAAGTCACAAGAGCATTTCACAAAAAGGGTTAAGTCACATTCAGTGCTTGTGACTTTTCTGTGGATTCGTTTTACACACGTGACGTATTTAGTAGTATAGAAGTTTAATCTCATCATCACATGGTTATTTTCAAAGTAATTATTGCAGTTTCATTCACCATTTTTTTTAGTATAGATGAAAAATAAATTTATTCCATGATTTTGTTGGTATTTCCTTATTAAGGGTAATTTTTATATATATAAAAAAAATATTTGCGAAATTACAATATGACCGAAAGGTAAACAAGCTTATTATTCCCTATTGTGAATGAATTTATTTATAAATTCAATATTTTACTCGAATTCTTTATAATTTTCTGTTCGTATATTACTTCCATAACTTCAAATAAACTTTTGTTGTATAGAAGTTCGTGCACAACTGAAATTGGACTGGCCAGGACAGTTCGATGTTAAGTCTTCCTTCAGTTACGGTTATATTTTATGCCTACAACACCTGAATATTCTTTGATATTCATTACACATCTTTTATTATCCCTTCACTTCTGACAAGTCATTACACTCTCCATCTCTGTAACTTTTTACTTAATGTATTCTTCGTGCCCAGGCTCGTTGGGGGCTGTTTTATTTTATTTTATTTTTTGGCCCGTCGTGGTGTCTCCATCATAAAAAGTCACAACACTCCCCATCTCTGTTTCTATTTGCTTTGTTTTCATCGTGCCCGGACCCGATGAAGGCAGTTTCTTTTTCCCGTCTTGATGTCACACACACACACACAAGTTGCGAACTGCCGCCGTTAAGCGTTTTATGGCAAATAGTAGTACTATTACCTATTACGCGTTCACATAACTACTGTAGAGGTTAAAATTACATCTCACTAGCTTCATTCTGTATGTGCGTGCGTGCTCAGTTACGTGTCTGCTTATAAGTGTATTCTTAGTTTTGTAATAGAATAGCCATTGTATGAATGGAAATGAATTGTCTGTTTTCTCTCTCATCATCATTATTCCCACTCCGTTAAACTCGACACAGGTGAGAGAGCGAATGCTCTCTCTCTCTCTCTCTCTCTCTCTCTCTCTCTCTCTCTCTCTCTCTCTCTCTCTCTCTCTCTTAACGCTATACCGGTGGGAGAGCGAGTAGCTCGCATGAAGGAAAGGTTATTCACACTTAACACCTTTCACGAACTCTTCCCAAATGATGTTCAATTATTCGCTGTTGCATTGATACAATAATAGATTCTAAACTTTCAAAGTAATTCCTTAAATGTGAGTCGAAGGCCAACTTTGGAGCTTGGTAATATGAACTGATCTCATGAAAGTTGTTTTAATCATCCTGTTTCAAACAAATTAAAGATAGAAAGTTTTGAAGATTATTTACGCTATCTAGTATTATTTGATCAGTAAATATGGAATATCTATTATTTCCTTGTCATATACTATCAATGTGTGTAAGAAAGAGAGAGAGAGAGAGTGAGTAGTTTTACATCAATTTTCCTTCACTAGTGAAGTTTGTCGGTCCAGATGTGTTTTCAAGTGCGGTAGTTGTATAATAAGACTCTCCCCATCCTTTTGTTTATTTACCTCACTTATGAGATTTGATGTGATTGTTATGAGTGTAACTCGATCTAAGAAGGGAGGGAAATATATTGAAGTGGAAGAGACGTAGCTCCTGTAGTGGGATTGCGCTGAATAGAATGGGAAGACCATGATAAGAAAAATAATGCAAAGGTATTTTGCCTTGAGGCTGTTTGTCGTTAAGGCTTCGAAGCAGGTTGAGATAGGGAGTGAAATATTATTATTATTGTTGTTCTTTGTAGAGTTTAGTTGATCTCTATTCTTGAGTATAGAAACGACAAAGAATGTATATATTATGAATATTCGGTATATGGCAGCTTAACTTGCATATCGTAAGAAGTGGAAAATATACTTTTATACATATATTAGTTTTGTATTTGCTTGTGTGTATGTGTGATCTTATATCAGTAGCAAATGAGTAATTGGAATAAAAATAAATAATTTAAAAAAGTCAATGCAGTTTATCTTTTGCAGTTCTGTCAGGTTTACACCCGTACAGACCAGTAACAGTACCCTCTAACTCCCTCCCTCCCTCAACAATTATCCCCCTCTTTCAGTCTTTGTTTTTTTTTTCCTTTGCCTTGTATCTCCCTATTTATAGTTTTTTTTTATGACATATGCGTATTTGTTTCGCGTAAATTTACCATTAAATGAAGGTATGATGTATCTACGGTGATTTATGATGTTTAGCAGATAGTATTACTTTACTAATGGAGAGGATGAGATATGAGTTTTCTTTAAATTTCCATTTTGTGGATTATTTACGGTAATATCGCGAGGGTTGTATTACACGATTTTAAAATCTTGAAGGTTTTTAATAGTTTATTGGGTTGATCACCCCCATAGGCTGCAATATACATCTATTATAACTGCTACCGGTATCTATGCTTCTATAGAAATGAAAGTAACTGCTAATATGTAGTACTCATTTTCAACCAAATTCTCTTGTTTTAAATGCTCGTGTTTGTATATGTTTAAATTCTTTCTACAGTAGTGACTATGCAACTACTTTTTTCTCCAATCACTTAGTAATATGCCTCTCTCTCTCTCTCTCTCTCTCTCTCTCTCTCTCTCTCTCTCTCTCTCTCTCTCTCTCTCTCTCTCTCTCTCTCTCTCTCATAGGGGCCATGATCTTCATGAATGGTATTTTATAGTTTAACTATATTTAAATCTATTTCCAATTCTTCTCCTTCATTTAAATGAATTAGTATAATTATCTTATTTTTTGTTATATCTTATTCTTTATTTTTATCCACAAACATATTTAGCTCATTATTGTCATCAACCAAACCACTAATAGGTCTTTATTTGCTATGCCTGATGAAATGTCTTTATACTGAGGCCCGATTTCTTACACAGTATAAACCTAGATACACACAAATAGATTTCTTAAACGCATCTGACACGGTTCTGTGTATGGCTAGAATCTCGTACGGGATCCTAGCCATACACAGAACCGCGTCAAATGCGTTAATGAAATCCATTTGTATGTATCTAGCTAACTAACAATATGGTATCCTAGGTTTACACGGATTAAGAAATCGGGCCTAAGTCATGATAAAGCAAAACATTAAAACAATATGGAAATAAAAATCATGGTAAGGAAGCCAATAATGATAATAAATATTCAATTCTCCGTATTCTTATCTGAACCCCTCCCTCAAAGCTTCGCATAAAAGCCTACTGCTGCAACATACTTTTTTTTTTTAAATAATAATAATCATAAGAGCAAATTTGTCTGAATATTCGTTTCAAACTGAATGCTCTGTTTTTTTATATAGCTACCAGTGTTCTTCATATCTTTATTTCTGTATGTAAATTACTTTGAAAATATGTAGTTTTCAATATAGCAGCTATAATCAACAAATTTCTTAAAGGGTATTTTTGTGTCTTTTAATAACTTCATTACTTAGGGAAAAATAGACTTCTGTTACGCGTCTATGAAAAAACGGATAATTTTTGTCTTCAGAAATGGTTGGGTGTAGTTTTGTACACGCTAGAAAAAGTAGTTCTAGCAAAGGTAATAATTATAAAAGACCTTTTTTTCTTTTAATAGGCTGTGCATGGGTAGGTATTTTCCATACCTCTTTTGCATTTGTAATGTCAGATATTTTGCACCTGTTTTGGTATGATGGGTGTGTTGCCAGTCGTTATTTTTTCTATTTATGCGTTCTTGAGTTCAGTCCCAGAATAGGCACCTGTTGTCATTTTAGGTGCTTAATTTGGGATTGAGGGTAATAGCAATTATTAATAAAAAATAAATTTAGATAAGGTGAGGTTAGGTTAGGTTAGCCTTGTTGAACCAAATTATATATATATATATATATATATATATATATATATATATATATATATATATATAGAGAGAGAGAGAGAGAGAGAGAGAGAGAGAGAGAGAAATTGCAGAACGCTTGAAAATGTAAAAACGACGGTCTGTTTTTCTCAGCGAAGCACCTGACAGCATTATTATTAATATGAACGTAAATAAGCCTTGAAGGAGTACAACTGAAGAATTCTTATGTAGTTATTCATTTCATTTAGGCCTACCTTCATTCCTACGCCTAAATGTCACAATTCAATGTAGCATTACGGTATGTCAAAATAACAAAATAAATAATTAAATCATATAAACATTTTAGATGAGGGTCATATACCGAAGAATAAGTTATGATGTGGGTAACGCTCTAGAAAAAAATCGTGTACAGTATTCGATTTCTTAAGGTAAGGAAAATTTACTAACTAAATGTTTAAGATGGTAGTTTTTGAGATACAGGTGAACAGTAAACTTTTTACACATTAAAGGATAATTTTGTGATATTTTGAGCGATTAAGTTGAAATTTAAACAATCTCTATATTTTTTTTTTCAGTAACCTAATTAGACCTAACGTAGCTAACAGGTTAATAGTGCTCATAGCACAATTGGTAATGTTAGATTTTTTTTTTTTTTTTGTAAAACTTAATCCAAGCCAACCTCTTAATGTTACTGATGGTGAACACACATTTTTAAGCTACGTAATGTAATTCGTGATTTTTGTAAGCAATATAGTTGATAAAACTGAAAATATAATCCTAATGGCAACAGACGAGAATAGGTAGTCGACTTCTGAAATTGTTAACCCCGTTCGTCTTCTGACCAGAGAACCTTCACGCCTCCGGCTGTAGTCCAACGCTACTTCATTATATATCCATCCTTCCATCCTCTCTAGCAGGTCATTCTGCGTGTGTGTGTGTTTGTGTATGTGTATCAATATCACCGTCTTCTCCCAGTAATTTTTGAAACTTTTTGCTACTTTATGCTTGGGACATCTTTTGGAAATGCTTCCTTGAAAATTCTGTTCAGCCATTAAAAATTATCTTGTGCTGGTGTGTTTTGTCAGTTTTAACTTGGGAAGATAGCAAAACCCGTTTTGAGCCCACTATGGGGAGATTGGAAGGGCATCCAACCTATATTCCCCATCTCCAATCTGCTTGTGTCCACCCCTGTTCCAATGGGGATTAATACTGACACGTAATGCAGCAAACAGCATGTATGTTCGAGAAGTACACTTTTAATCCCAGATAAATAGTGTTCGTGTTATGTTATTATTACGAATACTAAACTATATTTTACAGTATTATTATGAATTGGCATAAAATTTATTACTGTTATTTTAGTTGCTGTACAGTACAGCACATTAGTTGATATTTAGGAAGTAAAACATTGGTACGGTACTCAGTAGCTCTGGTAGAGCATGCCCATCAGGAATTAATGACCTTAATAACTTGGATTCATTTCCTACTGTAGGGCGCCAGGGAAGGCATCCAGTCCTATTTCCCACAGCCCCAACCAAGTCTTTATCAACCCTATTTTCATGGGGACATATTAACCCAAAACAGTAAAAAGAGGTGCAGTGTAGAGTGCCTTATATTGATTTATTTATATAAATGTATAATTGATAATCACTAATGCATGGCCATGTATATTACAAATGTAATAATATTTTTTGTTGCATTTTGCAGAGATGGTATTCAAAGTAAATGAGCGTGTGATGGCCAAATGGCCAGGCTCAACTTTGTGGTTTGAAGGCGTCGTCGTAGATTTGAACGACGTTGAATATCAAGTCAGATTTAATGACGAAGGACAGTCGGAATACGTCCTGAGACACAGAGAAGTCAGGGTAAGATGTATTCCCAGTTGCTCTCTCTCTCTCTTGTAATTAAGTCGTCTGTTGCATATTTCTCTACTTCCTAAAGGAAACGTGTAGACAATTTACATTATTAGAAAACTAGTGGTTCATCATATCTTTTACATAATTTACTGCCTTCTTGTAAATGCTGGTGAATGCTTTCAAGTGGCAAATGGTATTTTTTTATCTTTCTTTGTCAGTGTTAGATATGAACGATATGTTTTGTGTGTCATAAAATCGACTAAATGAGGCAGTGGGGGGACTGGGAATCCCCTCCTCTGTAGTATCCTCCCACAATAAAGGTTTTGTTTTGACTCGGCCACTCCCTTATAAGGGGGACAATGGCATTGTATATTGATAGAGATAGATTTATATGCTAGTAAGCTATTATTAATAGTGTACGCAGTTTAAATGCACAAGAATCAGCTTATAAATCTAAAAGCAGTACTCTAATGGAAAGTTCATTAGCAATTTAGGTTAAATTTTATTTGATAACAATTGTATTAATCGTTTTGCCTGTCATTTTTTAATTTGGATTAGGTCGATAATACCATTTGCAAGACGTCTTCCATATATGTGTGTGAAATTTTAGAGATTATTTTAGAAAAACATATAAATTTATCAGATCTATTCTCATTTGTCTGCTTGGTTTTGATTCGCCTCACTTTAATCTTTGCAGAGCTATTCGTCCTTTCAAAGATCACGTTCACGAAGTCGGGGTAGATCGAACAGCCGTGGCAGGTCAGCGGGAAGACAGCCAAAAAAGGCGGAATACGAACCCGAGATAGTAGCGCCAAAAGTAGAGAGAAAAGTTGCTAGTTTAAATGCTAAAATTGAACCCAAAGTCGAAGTCGACAAAGTATCTCTTAAGGTTTCGGACAATCTTGGCCCTCGTACTTCTACTCCAGCAAGGCAGTCTCCCAGGATTGCAGCCATGCAAGACTCAAAGGTAACGATGCTATTTTTTAGTTTTTTGTATGTCTTTTAAGTGCTATGAAGTGGCAAGTAGGTGGAAAATAAAACAAATCCTGAAGCATAAAGTACTGTACTTATACTAACCCAACCCAACTTCTTCAGTGATATAAGCCTTGAATACAGTATAAACAATTATTTTTCTCGGAAATTATCTCGATATTGCTTGGCAGGATATGGTTAAATTTTGGAACAGTAGATATTTCTGTAAATGTAAATTATTTTGGAAGTAATTGTTATTTACACTATTCCTAGCCAGATATCTGACTCTAATGTTAACATTAATGTTACACATTTCAGGCTATATCATTGACTCATGAAGACTTGTGGTTTATTATTAATTCACTTGGTATTAATAATTCTTTCTGTAAATTTATCACCTGAGGCTTACTTGATTTGGGAAGTGACAGCCCCAGGATCTCGCCTGCTTCAGGGCATTAGGAAGAGCATCCCACAGTCAAGTTTTTGCTTTGACTCCGCCACTCCCTTATAAGGGGGACAATGGCTTTTGTATATAGATAGAGATAGATTTATATGCTGGTTCCCCTATAATGGGAACAATAGACATAAAATACAGAAAGAAAAATCACACCTGATGCCTTATTCTGCTGTAGCTAGCAAGGTGACCACAATTGTTACAGTAGAAATGAGGCAGCAGATATGCCCTTTAAACCTCTTTTAGTTGTTTTATTTTTGGCAAGGAAGACTTTAGGAGAGATTGCTGATTCTCTGCTCCTTATCCTCTTTATTTGTCTCCTATGACTGGTCGGACATGCGAAATTGCAATTTTTACCAAAACTTGTTGGCATACTATAGAGTAGTAATAGATTTAATAAGAATAATAGTACTTTTAATAAACAAAGCTCATAACTATAAGAATACTGTAATTGTATTTTGCGTAGACAAAGTTTATACATTTTATTTATATCAGCTTCACTTTTTATTTTACCAATTTCCTTTGAAAGCATAAAAACTCATATCAGATATTCTTGGAAAGTTAACTTCTCTTGTTGAAACAGACTTAACTAATTATCCAGACCACTGATAAAAATAAAATTTTTATGATAACTAAAACTTGAAGACTAATATTATAGAAGACATTAAATTGTGATTTGTATACACCTTGCAGAATTCACCAATAAAATATTCTAGTAACTTATTTTTATATAGGGGAACTTAGGTGCACTGGTTAAAACACTCAACTTAGGAAGTGACAAATCTGTGTTCAAGTCCGCCATAGTGTGTTGGGAAAGGCATCCTGTCTTCATTCCCAAGCTCTAACCTTTCTGTGTCTGCCCTCATATGGGATGAATATTGACCCATAAGACGGCAAACAATTTCACAGTAACCTGTGTGTGTCCACATCCATTCGAATTGTGATCAATATTAACTTAAAATGGCAAAAACTTGATTATAGAATGTAAATACATTATGCTACAGTCTTTCAATAGAACTAATTTTTACTTATACAGAATGCTGTCGATGGCCAAATGAATAACGTGAATGCCACGAAGGGCATCAGAGATAAAAGCATAGACGCTTCTGGCAAGAAAGCCGACGTCCCCGCTCGTGGCATCGTATCCCGAATAAAAGGAGGGATGTCGTGCCTGGGTTCCTGCATTAAATCGGGTATCTTCATGCTCATCCCATCTAAGGCTACTGTTGAGGCATTGCTAGGTATTGTTATAATATTAGCATTGCCTCTTGTTCTGAATAGAATGTGTACCAAGGTGAGCTTGTCGTTGATGCTGCTTTTTTTAACATTTTATTTTATTATTTTGATATGGTTTTGGCTGTATGGATCATTTTGTGGTTTTGTTTTTTCTAGTTTCAGTTTTTTATTTGGTTATTTTCAACATCTTCATTGCACTTATTATGCTATGCAGATAAGACCTGTTATAAGGTGCAAAGGTTATGTGATATGTATTATTGTTTCTTGAACTTAAAACTGAAAACAAGTGAATATTTTGTACTTGCGTAGACTTATTTCGTTAGTTGAGCTAAAGTTAATTGTTTGATCTTTGGTATTTTTTCTAGGTTGCTGAAAGCATACAGATTTCATTTTAATAGAAAGATGTTACTTTGTAAACACAAGAGAATGCTTTCCACATAAATGTAACTTTTTCTTTGTCAGGCAAATTGCGTTTTCTATGTACCTCTTCCTGTCTATTTTAATAATTTTACCAAACTGCACAATTTTATATACTTCTCCATTTAGTATCCACTTTTCTCAGATATAAGTTTTCCACACGTACCAATCTAATATACTGTATATCCTTTACATTCCCTATCTCCATCCTCTCTGTGTTCACTCCCATTCAAATGGGGAAAATTAGTGGCACATAAAATGGCAGACAAACAACATTTATTATTATATGTACATTGCTATTTGTATTTAATCGTTTTCTGACAAATCGATAAGAAGCATCCCTTTAATACAATAATTACTAATATTCATTTAAATTTTTGTGATAACTCGTGTGGTACAGTTCGCAGTGCTTTTGGAAAGATTTTTCCCCAGTCATGTTTTGGAACGAACCCTCACATATGGTATATAAACAGTTACATGTGAAGTCAGTATGCACATAGATATATTCATATACAATGGCTGCAATCCCCCTTGTAAGAGGGTGGCCGAGCCAAAGCATACATTCACTGGACGCTACTGTACCTTGATCACTCCTCTTAGCTCCTTTGGAGTAAATGACTACCTCAATTCCCCTATCACTACACTACATAGGCCATCCATAGGGATAGTGTGGTAAGGGTCTTCTGTGAAATAAGTATTATCTCTAAATGATTAGTAATGTAATTTCACAAGGTGTGCAGACCTATGTTAGGAGTGTTAGTTCGTTAGAATACAGTCACCTAACTATGGTTTTGTCTCATGGAATAGGTTATATGCTCACGTGTGCTTTTTTGGAATACAGATAATGTATTAGGTTTGCCCATGGTACCAACTGCCCGTTGCGATACTACAGGTGAAGGGTCTTGTGGCCTTAAATAAGATTGTCCAGGACAGTTCGATGTTAAGTCTTTTTTCAGTTTACGGTTCTCTTTCTATGCCTACATCAACACTGAATATTCTTGGATATTCGTCACATATATCTTATTTTGTGTAGAGTTATTTTAATTAAATTTTTTTTTTGCCATCCTGGTGTCACAATCATAAAATAAAGAAAACAAAATTGGAGAGAATTCTATTATGAATTTATTAATACCGTTAATCATTTTGGTTCAAGTATTTCACTAAAAATAACTAGAACATAGCGCTTAGTGTTATTTTTAGTAATAGATTTAACTATCTTCAATGTCTTGTAAATACATAATAAAAGTTTTATTTGGTAAGCCTTAGAATTTTGCAAAGGTTTTTTACTTTTCAAGAAATATAGCCTTTAAGTAGGTTTTTGGTTAATAATCACATATCTTTCTTTATATTTTGATGCCCGACTTTTCCATTGGCTCGTAAAACCATATATTGGTGGAAGGTTTACTTAATGAATATTTTTATTGGTTCATGTAATTATTGAATTTTATTTGATAGGTTCATTTTATTACTGAATATATTTAATTGACTCACTGAATTACGCAATGATTTTATTCATTCATATCATTCCTTAATTGATTTGGTTGTTAATATTGACATAGGTTTCCATCTCTTACAGAACAAATGCACAGTAATGGAGTTGCCAAGTATTCCCAGAGAGGTAAAACAGTACTATGACCTGACAGCTATAGCAATAGTTGGATCTCTCCTGTTGGGAGTTTTGATATTAAGTCTTATTCCCTTGGGTAGAAAGGTGAATCTCGCCAATGGCTCTACTTTGCGCTGCAATGGTAAGTATTGTTTCTTCCCTCAATTTTAGTGACTGTGGTGCCACTGGGGTGGGGAACATACTGCCTGCAGATTCGATCCTGGCCTGGTGTTGGATTAGCAAGCTGATTTAGTTTAGTTCTGTAGTACTGTGTGACACACTTTTTAGCATTTCAATAGAAGTCATCAGATTTCTCTGAGGCACTGCATTGTTTTTATTATTCATAGTGTAATATACTAATACTTAGGGACCCAAGGTGTAGGGTAGTGATTAGAATTCTCGACCTAGTATGTGACAGACCTGCAGTTGAGCCCATTGCTGGGCATGAGGAAGGAAGGGTATCCAGCCTTACTTCGCCAGTTACAAACTCTGTCTTCACCCCGATAATGGGGCTGACTAGCAGCACAAAACTTAAAAAAAAAAAATTATGCTCTTCATATTTGTCTTCTGTATCCAATATATATATTAATTTACTCGCAGGCTTCCTGTCGGTCCTGGTCTCCCTCATTCTCATACCATCGCTGATGTACTTTGAGTACAGTGTGCTGAAGGTTTATGCACTGTACCAGCATATCCTCGCCACATATATGGTTCTGACGGTTGTAATATCTCTGCTCCTCTACGTTCGAGCTCGATACCTATCAGACGATTTGAAGAGCCCAGAAGGGAACAGCGGTTACTTTCTTTATGATCTCTTTTATGGAAGAGAGCTCACCCCAACCCTTTTTTCAGTGGACCTGAAAGTATACTTGCTACGGATCATGGCTGTTATGATGGTAAATATGGAATACAGGCTTAGTATAATATGTTTTCCAGTGTATATTTTTATTTTAATATTAAAAAATTTTCCTAAGATCTCTGTCTGGTTGAATCCGAATATTTGGCTTTGTATTAAATTTCTATGAACCTGAAGTTGTGTAGCTATTTTGCTCTTTAGGCAACTTTAACCCTATCCCTACAAGTTGTCAGTGAAATCAATTACACTTCAGCACAGGGAGGTTATGTCTTCCATGTCTCTGCGAAAATTTTTGTACCGTCTCCCTTGACATCTAACAGGCTACTGACTCCCCCTAAGTACCTCAGCTGGTTAGGGCAGTGACTCATGTATGGCATCGTACATGGAATATTGATTTCCTCTTCACTATCATTTGAGGGAATGGTGCTCATATTTTTCTCCTCAAAGAGTTTGTGAAAAGAGTAACTTGCAGTTTTTCCCCTTAGTGTTAGCGAAAAAAATTAGCTTGGCAAGTTGTTATCCTCAGAATGTTATTGGAAGAAAAGTACATTGAGAATTTTTCCCCAATATATTTGTAAAAGTAAGTACCTTGGACATTTTTCCTCTCAACATGAAGCCTGAAAGCTGGTCACAAGCGATTTGAAGGGAAGCTGCAGGGCCCTTAACATGTCTATGCATCTTCACCCCTGCTATCGAGAGAGGAATTAGATGAGAAGATTTGTAAAGCTTGGTTTTAGTAGGACGTTGATATCCAGGAAAATAAAATTCGTGCAAGGAATAAAATGAATTGATGTGAAGGACCATGTAATGTATATGCCTTCCTATATTAGGGATCTGTTATATACTTCTAAAGTACAATGGGCAAATTAGGGCATTAGGAAACTTGATGTGGCAGATAATAGGGTAAGGGTTTCATCTTGCTCACTATCAATAATAAATATCTAGATAGAAGTAATGTCAGATGAATAAATATCCTTTTATAAAATTGATTCAAAACCCCCCCCCCATATGCTTAGTCATGTTCATCTCTTTATTTCAGTTGCTGATAAACGTGATTGTGATTATTAAGGATTTGGATGCCAACAAAGGACAGTACAGTCCAACTCTTCTTGTGTTATGTATCCAGCAGGTATGGTCAGTCTTAAATGCATTATGTTCTAATAGGTCAATCACTTTTTACTGTAAGTTCTATGATCTTCAAGAAAATATGCAAAGATATATATCCCGTCAAAAATTGATTTGGTTTGAGATGTATTGTACTTTTTATGTAAGTGTGATATTAAAGAAATACAAATGTATCCAAGTATTATGAGTAAACTGATACTTTGAAAGGAATAAAAAGATTTTTTGGAAGGAAGTGAAAAGAGTGAGGAAAGGTGAGTCTGGTAGGGATGAGGAGGTGAAATGAGCTAATATAAAGTTGAGGCAGATGCGATAAGTATCTCATGGAACTGGTAAACGAGGAAGACCATAGTCATTAGTAGAATGGATGGTTAGGTTGTGGATTGTAGTTTCAGGAAAGGGAGGATCCCAGTTGATTGGAGGAATGCATGTGTAGTTCCGTTCTATAAAGGGTTCGGAGATAAGTATGAGTAGTAGTTTTAGAGGAATTTGTTGAGTGTAGTTTGTAATGTACATAGAAGAGTGTTAATTGAGAAAATTAGGAAAGGTAGAGGGAGATTAATTGGGGGAGAACAGTGTGGGTTCAGGAGAGGAAGAGGATGTAAGGATCAGGTGTTTGTAGTAAGATAGGTGTGTGAGAAGTTCTTGGAGAAAGGTAGGGACACTTTTTGGGCTTTTATGGACTTAGAGAAAGTGTATAACATGGTTTGAGAGTGTGAGGTTGTGGAGTGTGTTGCATTTGTATGGAATAAATGGAAATGGTTGAGTGCTCTCTCTCTCTCTCTTTTTTTTTTCCACACATATAATTAGTAGAGCATATGTGAGTTGGGAATGGTATGAATGATTGGTTTGAGGTGAATTTAGGGTCACGTATAGGTTTTGTAATGTCGTTATTGTTGTTTAATGTGTATGTGGATGGAGTAGTAAGGGGAGTGAATGGAAGAGTATTAGAGGTGTGGATGTAGTGGGTGAGTGTGGAAAGTTATGGAAATACTATCGATTGCTGTTCATGGATGATACTGTGCTGGTGGCTGATACTGAGAATGAACTGAATTATTTGGTGACTTGAGTTTGTTAGGGTGTGTGAAAGAAGGAAGTTGCAGGTGAATATTTGTAAATGTAAAGTCATGAGATGCATGAGGAGTGTTAAGTTTGGCAGATTGAATGTAGGAGTGAATGAGGAGTTGCTTGAAGAAACTTAGAGTTTTAAGTATCTGGGGTCACACGTATGAAGGAGTCGCAGAGTGAAGGAAACGAGTAAATGTCTAGGTGGGTTGAAAAGTGTAGTGATAAATAGGTATTTGGGAATGAATGCATAGAGAAGGATATATGAAGGTTTGATTGTGCCAACACCATTGTACAGGGCAGAGACTTTGAATGCAAGAGAGGATAAAAGGAACAAGTTGAATGTAATGGAGATGAGATGTATAATTGGTGTATCTAGAATTGATAAGAGTAAGAAATGAGTATGTCAGGCAGAGATCGGGTGTTAAAAGGAAACTGTCAAATAAGTTAGATTAGAGAGTACTTTAGTCGGTTTGGACACATGGAAAGGATAAGTGACAAACAAATAGTGAAGATTTTGGAGTGCAGAAGTGATTGGAGTTAGAGTAAGAGGAAGACCTAGAATGAGATGGATGGATGGTGTGAAAAGGACATTGAATGCAAGTGGAATGTCAGTGGAGCATGGAAGAGATACAAACAAACAAACATTTCTTTCCATTTGGCAATAAGTGGAGGAAGAGTGTGTATAGGTGACACGGGCTATAGGGATTTCTCGCACTTGCTAACTCAGTTAACTGTGAGGGGAGTTGCCTTGTGATGAAACGGTGGGGGTAAATCAGCTGCAGCAGTCAGGCCTCATTGTAGAATAGCCTTGCCTGCCTACCTTGTGGGTGACCCAAGCATGGTGGAAGTAGGGAACTTTGGCAACCCTTTGTCCCCGAGTTGTAGTTGAGGTATGTGTGGATCGTGGTGAATGTGTGTTTCTTGGCTCGGCCAACCCCCTTTCAAATGGGAATGAGGCCATGTATATGTACGACACTTCTTACTTATAGAAAGTGACTTACCAGGTAACTCCAACCTGCCTGTGTCCACCCCCTTTAAAATGGGGATTAACAGTGACAAAAAAAATTTATAACTATTAGGTTGTGGTAATTGGAGTTTATTATACCTCATTGCAAGCCCAATAGGATATGGAATTTTCTCCTAAGTGGAGCTATACATTCATGAAGGTGAAAGATGCCAGTGAGATTGAATTGGTTAGTTCATTGTTATATATTATGTAGTTTGCTGTATTATTGATGAATTGACCTATCATTGTGAAACTACCAAGTGTAGTGAAGAATTCGAGGCATGGTTTTGTTCTGCTAGTAATTTTCAATTGAGAAAGGACCGTTGATAGAAAGCCGTTGCTAGTTTTTGTGAAAGGCAGCGAAAAGTAGTGGGGAAAAAATGAACTGAAAAAGAAAGCAAGGCATAGATATGCAGGTCTTCCATGGGACTCTTGTTTGACATGTCGTAGTTAATCCCTGTTCAGATACGGTGGACACAGGCAGATTGACATCCACAAAGTGAATTGGAGAATAGAATATAATACTGTATGGTAATGCATGATTCTGTATAGTGTGATAATTAGCCGGAGAAGTATTCCAAGTTCCCTTGTAAGGACTTGAGAAAAATCAGTGAAATAATTTATCTTGGTTTCAGCAGATGTACTATAGAGGCATGGGCTTGGTTGCTTTTGCTGTCATTAGAACAATGATAAAATGTAAATGATAGTGACAGATAATACGTTGAGTGATGTATTACTATATCTAATTTTCATACTAGATTTCGTAGGAGACAATATCAAATAAAAATTTGATATCACCTGTTATCTTAAAAACTATTCTTTCATACACATAAAAAAATAAGATGATTTATCAATATATTTAGGTGCCGTTTTGAATACGAGATTTACTTTTCAGATATTTTCTTCTGTTGACGTGGTGTGGTTTGAAGAAGTCCTTCTAACAACTTTCTTGTACAAAAGAGAGGGCTGTGGATTGCTGTTTGTTGCAATTGGCCTGTTATCACCATTCTATGGTGCTGTAATATCAAGGATGGTCCTCAATCATAGGTACTTTGCATATTTATATTTACAAATCAAGATTATTAGAATTATAATGAACTAGCGTTATTGCATACATGAATTCTGTACACACATCAGTGACCACATTCCACTAGCCAGGTGACTTGACACGTATGCAGTCTTTGAGGCAAATCATTACTGTTGTAGCAAATTTAGCTGTCCTCGTTGTTAATAATTATATCTAATATTTACCATTTCTCTTTTAAGTTTGTTGCAATGTCCTCATTGTTTACAGTTTGTGTATCAATTCCCATCATGGGGCTAAACAGAACACACACACACACACACACACACACACACATATATATATATATTATATATATATATATATATATATATATATATATATATATATATATATATATATATATATATATATATATATATATATATATATATATATGTGTGTGTGTGTGGCTGGGAAATTAATGCTCTTCCTAACGGTCAACGATAGGCTTGATCATTGGTCAGTCAAATCCTGAGTCGAGAATTCAAACCATTGGCTAGTTTGGTCCCCCAAAGATAGCAAAAGAGATTTAAACTAATAATGACTTCTTTACCATTCTTGAAATTAACTGATTTAACACTTTGATTACTTTGATTGTAATAGAATGTGTTCTTATCTTGCTTATGTATTAAGTGTGTTTGATTTGCATTGTTTCTTAACAGAACGGAATTGGAATGGTACTTCCTTGCGCTGATTGTTGCTCTGATGCTTGTCGGATACACCATTTTTAGAGGGTCACTCTCCCAGAAACACGCCTTCCGAAGCAACCCCTCTGATCCTGCCTTGGCCCGTAAGAGTAGTGATAAATTTTCTTTATTAGAACATTTAAGTACAGTATATCATCAAACATGTATTCTTTACAAGGGAATTAAATTTGCTTTGTAGTGCCTATATATGCCAGTAATTTATGGCCTCTCTTTGTAAGCAAGTGTTCATACTATAAATGTAAGTACTTTATAGTGTACAGGTGCAATTAGAGATGAGTTGGAATACTGTACAGTAATAAATGTGGTGGGTGAATTGATCATATTCGGCTAAAAAGATAATTGGAGAGTGGAGTAGGGACTGTCCTATTGAGTTGTGGAAGGA
>JAXCGZ010017161.1:0-2500 GCA_037179515.1 Halocaridina rubra | reverse complement strand
TGGAGAGACACTTGAGGAAGTTGGTCAGTTTAAGTATTTAGGCTCGGTTATAGCTGCAAATGGTGGAGTGGAAGCAGATGTGTGTCACAGAGTGAATGAAGGATGTGAAGTGTTGGGTGCGTTGAAAGGAGTGATGAAGAATAGAGGGTTGGAAATGAATGTTAAGAAAGGTTTGTATGAGAAAGTGGTTGTGCCAACTGTGATGTATGGATCAGAGTTATGGGGTATGAAAGTTGTGAGAGACAGAAAGTAAATGTGTTTGAGATTAAAGGCCTGAGGAGTATGATTGGTGTATCTCGGTTGGATAAGGTTAGGTAAGATGTGGTGAGAGCACGAACGGGTGTGAGGAGAGAATTGGCAGCCAGAGTAGATATGAATGTTCTGAGATGGTCTGGCCATGTGGAGAGGATGGATGATGAAAAACTGCTGAAAAAGGTAATGAAGGCGAGAGTTGATGGGAGAAATGCTACAGGGAGGCCTAGGTTTGGGTGGATGGATGGGGTAAGAAGAGCCATGAATGATAGGAGGATGGATGTGAGGGAAGCAAGTGAGTGTGATAAGAATAGGAATGAGTGGCAAGCGATTGTGACGCAGCTCTGATGGGCATCTGCTACTACCCAGGGCTGCATCTTACAGAGGTAGCCCTGTGGTAGGGGCAGTAGGGGAGTTGGCATTATGAAGCGACACAGGTTGTGGAAGAGCCAGGAGGAGGGGCTGTGGCACTCCAGCAGTGCCATCTGAACGGTCGCTAGCTCTCTCATCATTGCCCTTAGAGCAAAGTAATCCCCGTATTGTTCTTTTTTATGTCGGCTACCCCCCAATGGGGGAAACAGCCAACGTAGATAGATTATTGTGACACCAGGGCAGGCCAAAAATTAAATTAAAATAAATTTACCCACATCGAGCCTGGGCACGAAAAAAATATATAGAGAAACGGAGATGGGGAGTATTGTGACTTGTCAAATGTGAAGAGATAATAAGACATGTGTAACGAATATCCAAGAATATTTGGTGTTGATGTAGGCCTAGAAAGAGAACCGTAACTGAAGGAAGACTTAACATCGAACTGTCCTGGACAGTCTTATTTAAGTCTACAAGACCCTTAAGCTGTAGTATCGCAAAGGGCGGTTGATGCATTACAGTTTCCCTCTACCTCACTCGTGGCTTCGTCTTCACATTTAATTCAAAGCTCAATCTCATTCGGGACCAACAATAATCAAATAAGCACATCAACATATGTGAAAACATGAATAATTTTTACCCTGACCGGGACTTGAACCTAGGACACAATTACTGTGCCAAGGCGCTATCAACTACACCATAGAAGGTCTAAAAGGGAAACAAACCTTACATCTATATCTGCTATACTAGGAATGAACGCATTCTATCTGAATGCCACTCTGTTCATATTACAGTTTCCCCCAATCTCACTAGTGGCTTCGTTTTCTCATTTAATTCAAATCTCAATCTCATCTGGGACCAACAATAATCAAATAAGCACATTACCATATGTAAAAACACGAATAACTTTTACCCTGACTGTATGCTTGCATGCATATATATATATATATATATATATATATATATATATATATATATATATATATATATATATATATATATATATGTATATATATATATATATATATATATATATATATATATATATATATATATATATATATATATATATATATATATTATATATATATATATATATATATATGCAAATGCGCACGCATACACACAGGGTATCCGAAAGTAACCAGCTCATCTTCTTTATAACATTAACATTCAATTACAAAGTGTACAAGATTCAGTGTTGTGCTATTCTACAGAGAAACCGTTTATGCTCTTTCTGTTCATAGATTTTCTTATTTGTGCCAAGCATAATGGTTTGTAATGTTTACAGTGACAGATTATACTAAGTTTTGACAATATTTTTCTTTTACGGGACTCTATAGTGAATGCAAGGAGAAAGTACAATGTGTTGAATGATTTACTGACGCCAAATCAGAAACACAACCCAGCAAGGGTTTAGAATTCATTAAGAAAGAACTCCATCACAAAGTAGGAATCCTAGTGTGATGTTGGAGATCTAACAGACCAATGAATTACACCTCTACTTCTTCTGCCAAGCTCGTACGGTTGTTCTTGATGGAGGAGTTCTCTTGTCATCTGTTTTTAGTTGGACATATGTATCTGATATGGTTTCAATAAACTTCTCAATACACTTTGAATTCTCCTCTGCATTCACTTTCGATCATTTGAAAAAGGAAAATATTAACTAAATTTAATACAAAATGCTGGTGCCAAAAACGCACACCAACGATTTTGGTACAAACAAAAACATCTCTATAAAGAAATGTTTCTCCGTAAAATGGCACAACACGAAATGTTTAACACTACTTGATTGATTATTATTAACAGACAAAAGTTGAACAGATAATTGCCTAATCCCCGCCCCCCAAACATATATATACTACTGCTTCTACCTCCC
>JAXCGZ010017160.1:27500-116875 GCA_037179515.1 Halocaridina rubra | reverse complement strand
CATTGAATCCTAATGAGCTGCTACCGAGCGCCATTGTCTACCAGATACGCCCCCACCTGCTCTATTTCCAGCGTTATCGTGACTTCGTCGGCTACAGCTTCGCATTTTGGCTAATTTGAGAATTAATGTCTTCATTTGCGTGGCTAATTTTGGTCAGTTTGGTTAGAACTTTTGAGTCTATATATGGAAAGAAATTAGTTTATTATTTTTAATTATTATTATTATTATTATTATTATTATTATTATTATTATTATTTATTATTATTATTATGATTATTATTATTACTACTACTACTACTACTACTACTACTACTACTACTACTACTACTACTACCCACCTGCGGGCCAGAAGAAAATGCCCGGCCACCCACATGGGTGGATATCGACACACACTACTACTACTACTACTACTACAGGATTTTTCAGTTACTTTGAATAGCCTATAATACTCACACACTTTGAAGGATTTCAGCACTCCGTCGTCTCATTTTTCCTTCGTGACCTGACTTCTCTTCATATAATATTTTTTAAAGTATATAAGGGAATAATGTTCGTTCCGGTTTTACGTCACGGACTCCCTTTTCTACCAAGGGCTAGGACGGTTGCCTTCTTGAGAAGGACTTGTTTTGGCATATGTAATCGTTACCCCTGAGTGCAATGCCCTTGCTGACCTCAGACCGTGACGGGGCGCGAACCCTCGACCTGACGCCTCAGAGTCGCGGACGCTACCGCTTGACCCACGGTGACTATTATTTAGGGAAATAATACTTACTTTAATTCGTAATGAACATTGAGATCTGATATGAAAATAACACAGACCTATTTGACCCTCTTTTAAATGATATCTATAGAATATTTATGAAAATTACTTTTATGTATTGTCGATATTGCAACCTGATATGCAGATTACACACAACACACACACACACACACACACACACACACACACACACACACACACACACACACACACACACTTGAAAAAGCACATAGCTAAGCTTGAAAAAGTTCAAAGACATGCCACGAAACTGGTGCCAGAAATACGCAATCTCGGTTATGATGAGAGGCTGAGGGAATTAGACTTGCCATCACTCGAAGCTAGAAGAGTAAGGGGGGATATGGTGACAGTCTTTAAATTCCTTCATGGTTATGATAGAGTGGATAGGGATCGATATTTCGATATGGCTGGCTCTAGAACTAGAGGTCATAGTTTGAAGCTTCGGAAGAAAACTTGTTTGCAGGATGTAAGGAAATACTTTTTCAGTGTAAGAGTAGTTGATAATTGGAATTCGCTAAGCGAGGAGGTAGTTAATGCTACCTCAATCCATAGTTTTAAGGACAGGTATGATAAATATCACTAAGTCTAAAAATGGAACCGATCAGGAGACGGGAAGATACGAGCTTTGGGCTCTTTCCCGTAAACACAATTAGGTAATCACAATTAGGTAATCACACACACACACACACACACACACACACACACACATACACACACACACACACACACACACACACACACAACACACACACACACACACACACAATTCCACAGAGGTATGCAAAGCGCTGATGGATTTAGATGTTCATAAAGCTACAGGTCCTGATGACATATCCCCTCATGTGCTTAAAAAATGCGCAAACACAATATCAGTGGCACTAAGTATCATATTTAAGGAGTCACTGGAGTCGGGGGAGATTCCAAGATGCTGGAAACAAGCAAATGTGATACCTATCTTCAAAAAGGGAAGGAGGGATACGGCTCTGAACTATAGACCAGTTTCCTTGACCAGCATAGTTTGCAAAGTTATGGAGAAACTACTAAGGAAACATATCTCTCTTCACTTGGAATCCTTCAACTTTTTGTCAGTGAGGCAACATGGCTTCAGAGAAGGTAGATCAACAGTAACAAACTTATTAGAATTTTATGATGAGGTAAGCCAAATCTTACAGGAAAGAGAGGGCTGGGCAGATTGCATATTCCTAGACTTCCAGAAAGCGTTTGACACTGTTCCACATGGGAGACTTATTAGGAAGCTGCACTCAATGGCTAGAATAGGTGGAAATGTTTTGGAATGGATAAAAACTTACTTAGAAGGAAGGGAACAGAGGGTTAGAGTAAGACACTCAGTGTCTGAATGGAGAAGAGTTAGTAGTGGAGTTCCACAGGGTTCAGTTTTAGGGCCACTTTTGTTCCTTGTATATGTAAATGACCTACCAGAGTCTGTAAATTCATTCATGAATATGTTTGCAGATGATGCAAAGATTGTGAAGACAGTAAAAAACGAGAGCAATGGTAGAGAACTTCAGGAGGATCTAAATAATCTGCATGAGTGGTCAGAAAAGTGGCTAATGAAATTCAATACTTCAAAATGTAAGGTAATGAGAATGGGTACAAGTGCAAGAAGGCCCAAGCTTGACTACTCGGTGGCTGGAGTACAACTTCAAGAGACAGAAAATGAGAGAGACCTAGGAGTAAACATACTGGCAGATTTGTCTCCAGAAATACATATAAATGGCGTAGTAAGGGCAGCATATGCATTCTTATCAAATGTAAGGGTAGCCTTCAGGCACATGGACAAGGAAATGTTCAGAAATATTTATGTAACCTATGTGAGGCCAAAACTCGAATATGCAGCCCCCTTTTGGAATCCGCACTTGAAAAAGCACATAGTTAAGCTTGAAAAAGTTCAAAGACATGCCACGAAACTGGTGCCAGAAATACGCAATCTCAGTTATGATGAGAGGCTGAGGGAATTAGACTTACCTCACTCGAAGCTAGAAGAGTAAGGGGGGATATGGTGACAGTCTTTAAATTCCTTCATGGTTATGATAAAGTGGATAGGGATCGATATTTCGATATGGCTGGCTCTAGAACTAGAGGTCATAGTTTGAAGCTTCGTAAGAAAACTTGTTTGCAGGATGTAAGGAAATACTTTTTTAGTGTAAGAGTAGTTGATAATTGGAATTGGCTAAGCGAGGAGGTAGTTAATGCTATCTCAATCCATAGTTTTAAGGACAGGTACGATAAGTATCACTAAGTCTAAAATGGAACTGATCAGGAGACGGGAAGATACGAGCTTTGGGCTCTTTCCCGTAAACACAATTAGGTAATCACAATTAGGTAATCACACACACACACACTCACTCAGGTAGTTAATGCTATCTCAATCAATAGTTTTAAGGACAGGTATGATAAGTATCACTAAGTACAAAATGGAACCGATCAGGAGACGGGAAGATACGAGCTTTGGGCTCGTTCCCGTAAACACAATTAGGTAATCACAATTAGGCAATCACACACACACATAATGGAATCGATCAGGAGACGGGAAGATGCTAGCTTTGGGCTCTTTCCCGTAAGCACAATTAGGTAAATAAAAAAAAAAAAATAAAAAAAAAAAAAAAAACACACACACACACACACACGCACTCACAAACACACACATGCATAAACACACACACATAGCTCTCCCTATTGTCCACAAAGCAATAAAAATGAAAGTTCTTTATAGGTAGAAGTGGCAGAATAAATTCATTAGTAATACAGGTAGCAGTATGAAATATATTACATGCCATAAAACCTTAGAGAGATATAATTAAGGACTTAGGAACTTCACCGAAGTGATGAAGAAGAAGAATTTACAACAGAAATAAATACTTAGTTTCCCTTTTGTCTTTTAATGTTGTAGATCCATATTAGTGTTCTTAATGAACCTAATTTTCATATATTTAAGAACCTAATTATATATAGATTCATGACGTTGGGCTTTTGCTTTTAGCAGAAATTGAATTTAATATATTTTTTTATTATATTATCACGGTTGCTTATGTATGCTTGTCATTCTGCGATAGTTTGCTAAAATCCCTTTTTGTTTTAGTTTTCATTGTTTGTTTGTTTTCATTGTTTATTTTGGTTTTTATTTTATGCATATTATTATTATTATTATTATTATTATTATTATTATTATTATTATTATTATTATTATTATTATTATTATTATTATTCCGGTTTTACGTCACGGACTCCCCTTTTCTACTAAGGGCTAGGACGGTTGCCTTCTTGCAAAGGACTTGTTTTGGCAGATGTAATCGTCACCCTGAGTGCATGCCCTTGCTAACCTCAGACCGTGACGGGACGCGAACCCTCGACCTGACGCCTCAAAGTCGCGGACGCTACCGCTTGAGCCACGGTGACTACATTATTATTATTATTATTATTATTATTTATTATTATTATTATTATTATTATTATTATTATTATTATTATTATTATTATTATTATTTATTATTATTATTATTCATCCGACAAAACCATAAATAGTGAAACTTCATCTAGCAGTAATAAAGGCAAATGTAATAATCATTAAATGTACTGAAACAGATTTGCGGATCGGCCATCTTGTCATAACCCCGGTCACACACGCGTTGAGATTTTTGGTTCCAGTGATTTTCCCGTATCGAACCTGTCTTTATCTAATATCATAATGGATGACCACGGTAGCTCAGTGATTAAAAGCACTCAACTCGAGAAGTAACAGACCTGCAATCGATCCCACCGCGGGGCGTTAGGATGAGCATATAACCTTAATTCCCCAACTCCAACCTGTCTGTGTCCACCCCCATAATGAGGATTGACAGTGACATATACGGAAAACATCTATTGTCATTATTATCTGGAAAATATGACTAAAATCTTCATGATTTCCTGATGGTAAATTGTGAATGAATTGAAGATAAATTCATACATTACTACTTTCTTCAGTAAGGAAGCAAAATATGTCTATTGTAAATAAGAAAAAAAACCGTATTAATTTTACCATTATAAAGATCACTTAAAAATGACTGGATTTCGTATTACCTGTACGTATATGATGTGACTTTTGCCCCAATTATGACTTTTCTCATGATGTTACTAATGTATTATCATTACTCTCTCTCTCTCTCTCTCTCTCTCTCTCTCTCTCTCTCTCTCTCTCTCTCTCTCTCTCTCTCTCTCTCTCTCTCTCTCTCTCTCTCTCTCTCTCTCTCTACATATATATATATATATATATATATATATATATATATATATATATATATATATATATATATATATATATATTCTTCTTTGTCTACATTTTTTCCCAGTTTTATGTGGGGTCGATGTTTTGCCTTCTTACGAAGGACTTGTTTTAGCAGATGTAATTGTTACCCTGAGTGCATGCCTATTATTATTATTATTATTTTATTATTATTATTATTATTATTATTATTATTATTATTATTATTATTATTATTATTATTATTATTATTATTATTATTATTATCATTATTATTATTATTATTATTATTATTATTATTATTATTATTATTATTATTATTATTATCATTATTATTATTATTATTGCTGTATCCTGTACATATCTTAACGCATTCGTCGCTTGCTTACACATGGTGAATAATTGCACATATTATATTAGAAGCGATCTCAGCCATAACAAAAAAATAAAACAAAAATAATATTATCACATAAAAAGTACAGTTGGTTTCACTAATGTTCATCCATAGCCATAAGTTACACTCGTTATGACTGCTTAGTGGACAGGAGCTAGGAACCGACAAACACCACTAGCGACTCGTATATATACTTGCCATAAGGAAAAAATCTCGTTTTACGTCACTGACTCCATATTTTACTTAGTGCTAGGACGGTGCCTTCTTTCAAAGGGCTTAGGTTTTCACAGTGTGTGACTTAACCCGAATGAATGCCCTCAATAACCTCGGACCGTAGTGGGTCTAAAACTGACGACCTGACCAATCAAAGTCGCGTGAACTACCACCCTGCCACTGTGGCCACCCATACCATTAAATAATATTTTATTTATTCGTAAAGGATTACAATGGGTTAAACTTGGATTTATTGGTATAATAATTGTCTTTTACCCTGAAAGAAACGAAAGCATTTGCTTCTTGCGTGATTTGAAGGCATTTGATTTAGCAGCGCTTTTCCTAGACTCGTAAATAATGCTAATTCAATGATAAGAGTCTGTATTTTATAACATCTCTCTCTCTCTCTCTCTCTCTCTCTCTCTCTCTCTCTCTCTCTCTCTCTCTCTCTCTCTCTCTCTCTCTCTCTCTCTCTCAGACTACATATACTTGTTTACAAAACTTCACTTCCCACATATACCACTGTAGAGTGCACGAAGAGCCCACCGCGGAGCGTTAGAAAGGGCATCCAGTCTTAATACTCCAGCTCCAGCCTGTCTGTATTCACCCCCCATGCTAAGGATTCATAGCGACACAAGTCGGTAAAAAGTATATGTAACCTATACTTTCTTGGGCTTCGTAGGATAATTTTCATTTGCAGTCAGCGGTATTGTTGTTGCTCATATACAACAACAACAACAACAATGAAAACAGTAGTTGTAATAATAATAATAATAATTGTAATAATAATAATAATAATAATAATAATAATAATAATAATAATAATAATAATAATAATAATAATAAATAAATAAATAAATAAATAAATAAATATTTTAAAGTAAATCCACTCTGCAACATTATGCATTCGCCCCCTTTCGCTTTTGTTTCTCAAATTGCTAACTTTAACTGTGAGTTTTCCCATCGGAAAATACATTAACAGGTGTCTGACTTCTTAAAGGCATGCATTATTTACAAACACACACACACACACACACACATTGAGCAAGAATAGTTGAAAAAAGCAAAATAAATAAATAAATAACTATAACTACAGGCATGGTTTTCTAATGTAAACATATGTTAAATATCTTCTCGAAGTCTTTTAGAAGTGTCTAGTAACACCTACTGAAATTAACTCAAGACAGTCAACAATATGTTATGTTTTAAATAAGAAAATAGCAGGGTGCTGGTATGGGTCATGGGGGAGGGGGGTAGGCTTGAGAATTAGTAGACGAAAGTGAATGGAAACCCTTTGTGAAAATAAATTTTTGGGAGATAGAGAAAAGGAATAAAAAAAATAAATCAGAATGAATATGAGAGATTTAGATTTGGAATGGATGAAGAGTGAGTCTCAGAACTGGGAATTGAATGAGGTGATTTACTCAAAAACGCAGTCAGTGTTAAGAGTGAAGTAGGATTTTTGTGAAGCTATGAGAAATAATTCAAGGATAATGATTCTGCAATTAGATGTGATGGATTGTGGAAACTAATTTGGAGTGAATGAGATTGCGATTGAATGTGGAAACTAATTTGGAATGAATGAGATTGCGATTGAATGTGGAAACTAATTTTGAATGAATGAGATTGCGATTGAATGTGGAAATTAATTTGGAGTGAATGAGATTGCGATTGAATGGGGAAACTAATTTGAGTGAATGCGATTGCGATTGAATGTGGAAACTAATTTGGAGTGAATGAGATTGCGATTGAATGTGGAAACTAATTTGATGAGATTGCGATTGAATGTAGAAACTAATTTGAAGTGACTGAGATTGCCATTGAATGTGGAAACTGTTTTGGAGTGAATGAGATTGCGATTGATTGTGAAAACTAATTTGGAGTGAATGAGATTGCGATTAAATGTAGAAACTAATTTGGAGTGAACGAGATTGCGATTGATTGTGGAAACTAATTTGGAGTGAATAAGATTGCGATGGAATGTGGGAACTAATTTGGGGTCAATGAGATTGCGATTGAATGTGGAAACTAATTTGGACTGAATGAGCTTGCGATTGCATGTGGAAACTAATTTGGAGTGAATGAGATTGCAATGAATGTGGAAACTAATTTGGAGTGAATGAGCTATTCCAAGTAAAGTAACTGAGTTGTAGAATGAGACATAGTGAACTGAAGATATAGGAATCTTCGAATGAATGTGGGAATATGTTTAACTAAATGAGGTACTTTAAGAATGACATTTGCGAATGAGAATGTAGCATGTTCATATATAGAATGTTCTGAGTGTGCAATTTGTTTAGAAAATAATTTTTAATACCACAAATCAGTAGTACATATCTGCTCCCCAAATGTCCATCGTATGTAGAAAATGTCATTAATTTATTTATGTATTTTTAGTCCATACTCTCTCTCTCTCTCTCTCTCTCTCTCTCTCTCTCTCTCTCTCTCTCTCTCTCTCTCTCTCTCTCTCTCTCATGCGTAATTGAGTTAATATATATCAATTGTATATATTATAGAATTACCGTAATATTCACATTTATTAATGACAACCTTTTCCTCTGAGGTGGCTTTTATATTTTAATAAATTCATTTTGTTCCCGGAGATTTTATTCATTATTAGGTTTACCATTAATCTTTCAAATGGTGCATATAAAACTTTTGATAAATTAGGCCTATATACATTAGACTAAGGAATTGTCTAGCGATTAGAATTATATAATATTTTATCTTAATGCAGATAAAGATGTATAAGTTCTATGTTAGTATTAGTCTTCAGTAACTGTGAGCATCACATATTTATATAATATACGAGTGTACGTAAGTGTGCATGTATGTATGTATGTGATTACCTAATTGTGATTACCTAATTGTGTTTACGGGTAAGAGCCCAAAGCTCGTATCTTCCCGTCTCCTCATCGGTTCCATTTTATACTTAGTTATACTTATCATACCTGTCCTTAAAACTATGGATTGAGATAGCATTAACTACCTCCTCGCTTAGCCAATTCCAATTATCAACTACTCTTACACTGAAAAAGTATTTCCTTACATCCTGCAAAGAAGTTTTCTTACGAAGCTTCAAACTGTGACCTCTAGGTCTAGAGCCAGCCATATCAAAATATCGATCCCTATCCACTCATCATAACCATGAAGGAATTTAAAGACTGTCACCATATCCCCCCTGTATGTATGTATGTATGTATATATATATATATATATATATATATATATATATATATATATATATATATATATATATATATATATATATATATATATATATATATGTTTGTGTGTGTGTGTGTGTATGTGTATTATTATTTTCATTATTATTTTTATTATTATTATTATTATTAACGACACTAAGGGGTTGCGCCCCTGTGACCACCACAGCTGTCCACTTTTCCCCTCCACCTGCTCATTTTCACTTTCCTTCTCTAACTTGCTTCCCGCCGACGGACCTTAAGTCGTTGGCTGCGGCTGCGGTGTCCCGCCGCTCTTTAAACAATCACCACCTGTCACAGCCGTAGATTTTATTGTTTTAGTGTAAAATAATACACAGAGATTACCTGCTGCGATATGTCTGCCTCCCTCGTGTGCTTATTTCTTCTTCTTCATATTTTCATGCTAATTGGAATTCGCTAAGCGAGGAGGTAGTTAATGCTAACTCAATCCATAGGTTTAAGGACAAGTATGATATTTATCGATACAAAGTACAAAATGGAACCGATCAAGAGACGGGAAGTTAAGAGCTTAGGGCTCTTTCCCGTAAGCACAATTAGGTGATCACTCACTCACACACACACACACACACACACACAAAGGTTAGAATTGCTTTTGAGCTTGTGTCTGGTTTCTTGCATGCATATTTAGTTTTTTTTTTTCTTATAGGACTTGTCCAGTATTTTGAATTTATTTATTTATTTTTGTTGTTGATGGAGAGATTAGTATTTTAAGATGTAATTAGCATTTTGTTGTTACTTTGCATGTCTTGATGCTATTATAGTTCTCTCTCTCTCTCTCTCTCTCTCTCTCTCTCTCTCTCTCTCTCTCTCTCTCTCTCTCTCTCTCTCTCTCTCTCCTGTGTAATTACCTAATTGTGTTTACGGGAAAGAACCCAAAGCTCGTATCTTCCCGTCTCCTGATCGGTTCCATTTTATACTTAGTGATACTTATCATACCTGTCCTTAAAACTATGGATTGAGATAGCATTAACTACCTCCTCGCTTAGCCATTTCCAATTATCAACTACTCTTACACTGAAAAAGTATTTTCTTACATCCTGCAAAGAAGTTTTCTTACGAAGCTTCAAACTATGACCTCTAGTTCTAGAGCCAGCCATATCAAAATATCGATCCCTATCCACTCTATCATAACCATGAAGGAATTTAAAGACTGTCACCATATCCCCCCTCACTCTTCTAGCTTCGAGTGATGGTAAGTCTAATTCCCTCAGCCTCTCACCATAACTGAGATTGCGTATTTCTGGCACCAGTTTCGTGGCATGTCTTTGAACTTTTTCAAGCTTAGCTATGAGCTTTTTCAAGTGCGGATTCCAAAAGGGGGCTGCATATTCGAGTTTTGGCCTCACATAGGTTACATAAATATTTCTGAACATTTCCTTGTCCATGTGCCTGAAGGCTACCCTTACATTTGATCAGAATGCATATGCTGCCCTTACTATGCCATTTATATGTATTTCTGGAGACAAATCTGCCAGTATGTTTACTCCTAGATATCTCTCATTTTCTGTCTCTTGAAGTTGTACTCCAGCCACCGAGTAGTCAAGCTTGGGCCTTCTTGCACTTGTACCCATTCTCATTACCTTACATTTTGAAGTATTGAATCTCATTAGCCACTTTTCTGACCACTCATACAAATTATTTAGATCCTCCTGAAGTTTTCTACCATTGTTCTCGTTTTTTACTTTCTTCACAATCTTTGCATCATCTGCAAACATATTCATGAATGAATTTACAGACTCTGGTAGGTCATTAACATATACAAGGAACAAAAGTGGCCCTAAAACTGAACCCTGTGGAACTCCACTACTAACTCTTCTCCATTCAGACACTGAGTGTCTTACTCTAACCCTCTGTTCCCTTCCTTCTAAGTAAGTTTTTATCCATTCTAAAACATTTCCACCTGTGTGTGTGTGTGTGTGTGTGTTTGTACCCATTTTTAGAGTATTCATAAAATTCCTGGACCTGCATGAGCACCATAGAATTTTCTAAACTCACATTTTTCGAATATATGATAATGAAATATTTTTCTTTTTACATTTATTTAAACTCCTTTACACAATACAATATATATATTTTTTTTCATGATAAGTTGACTAAATTTCACAACACCATCGAGAAAAATTTACTTAATGAAGTTAATATATTTTTGTTTTTGCTTTATAAATAGAAATCTCGTAATTTATTTTTGGTTATTTGTAATCCACTTGGCTGGTTTTATTTGTTCTTTTAGAGTATAGAAGTTCTGGAGATTCAGTAGCTGACCTAACCATGGAGACAGAGTAATACGCAGTCTTCAAAAAAGTATTTGTATTCCAGTGTAGCCATGTACATTTAAATTGCCCCGGTGAAGCCCCGAATGGGAGAGTTAAGGATAATCTTTACTGAATAGTCTGAAGTAGCTGCGTTAACTTGATACATATTATAATGTTTTATATTTCTATTGCGTGAGAGGAGACTTACACACGAAACAGTAGCCATTTCAAGCCAGTGCTTGAATATATCAAGGTCATGTTTTTGGTCGCGTGCAACTGGTGTACGATACACAGTTTTTACCTCTATTTATATATCTTTTTCTTTTGCATTTAACCCATAAAATGTGTAAGAAAAGATGTGAAAATGGAGTTTTGACATCACATTCATTCCAAGAAAGCGTCAGTACAGATGGGTTACCACTGAGTAAAGGCATTCATATCGATTGTTATATAACTAGAATATGTTCTGAGACAAACTTGTATTTATAAGTTCTTCATATGCAATTACTACAAATTCTGTACTCATATAATCAAGGAATAGCTGCAGGGATTCTTGTTTTACGCATATCGCTAACAGCGATATTATAAGCCTTCATGACTTATATTGTTTTCCAATCCCGGTTTCTACAGTCAACATCGATTGTTTACATTCGAAGCATCATAGCTGCATTCGTGACCATGGAGTAGCGTGTTGGAGTAATACTTGTGGTACATTTTTTTATATTGGTGTTTGATACGAATATAGATATTTTGTTTTACTTTTTAACTACTTTATTTAATGTTTGCTATTAATCGATAGCCAACAACCCTGTTGTGTATGCGTCGTTCATGTGTTTGGTGTCTGGCCTTGAGCAAAGTTTTGTGACTGACTTGAAGGAAAGTCGCTTATTCTGTCAGCTGTGTAATATAGGAGATTGTTACTTAAAAGTGAAAATAGGTTATATGAAGCAGTTTAATGAAAGGTTTGATTTATGGTAGGGGAATCACCATAACTGGTAATATGTATTACATAGCATGAACCTGTAACTTGCATATATTGACCAATTTTAGAATCTTTGATAAAAACTGGAAGGACAGGAGGAAGATATGATAGTACAGTTCTTAAAAGATTATCCATTACACCCTCATAATCCGCCCTTACCATGTTTAACTGTGTTAACGCCTATTACTAATTTCACTTGATTTGGAATATTTAAAGTAACACTGTTAAATGTGTTAAGATATATCTCTTCTTACTAGCTGACCACCAGGACGTTGGGGAAAGTGATGCCCTTTCTAAAGACCATGAACATCGAAACCTGCTCCCTTTTTTATTAATAAACATATTTACATAATTATAATATAACCTTACTTATTACTGACTTTCTTTTCGCTAATAAACATATATTTACATAAATATGACCGTACTTTTACACATACAGTCACTGAATTTACTATATCTCCATTTACAGGGATATTCCTGATGTTACTACATCCCAATAAAAGTGAAAGAAATGGCTTGTGAAAATTATTGTAGAAAAGAGGATCCAAATATATCTCCACATTCACAGGTATGTCATTTTCATAAGTACTGTATATGACATTGCTCTCTCGTTCTTTGATGTCGAATGTGTTGCAGATTCTGACAATGTCAGCCTGGAATCCATAACTAGCAGTGTCTTCGAAGCTGCTCAGGGAGTAAATATTTTGCGTAAATAGTAAGAGATGTCGGTTGTGAACCCTCATTCGAATGGGGACTAATTGTGACATAAATCAGTGGATTAGTAAGAGATATTTGGAAATTTTACTGTTAGTCAATCAAAGCCAAAGAAATTTGACACTTCAGTGTCATCATTCATACAAGGTTCTGCTGATTCCATTAGATTCTGAACTATTTTAAAAAGTGTTACTGTCGGACTTAAAACTAGCTTGAACTATTTAATTATAATGCATTCCTGTACTCTTTCAGAGTTATTCTTGTACTATTTCTTAAATTTATGAATTAGTCTGCATCTCACCATAGGTGGCATTCATCACAGCTGTAACAAAAGAAGTAGCCAGAAGTGCTTCATAATTAGATATATTTTTATATTAGTTACTTTATTGAAAAAAAAAAAACCTTACAGGGAACTGAGCAAGACAGTGACAGCGTTTGGAGCACCGCATCAGAAGATCGAAGTGACTTAGACGTTGACCCCACGTCAACTGATTCAGTATCTCATGAAATTGTTACAGTTAGAGGAAAAGATGGTGAGTGAAAGCACGCTTATAAACATCTTGCTATATACATAACCTGTTGACCTCCTTCTAAGGGGGGTGGCTGAGTCAAAACAAAATAAACTTTACTCCTTATGGTATTGAAATGCAATAAAGGGGATTCCCAGTCCCCTCGCATTTCCCCATTTAATAGACTTTTAAGACACATATGGGAACACGGAAGAGGTAGATTTTGCATTTATGTGTTTCTATTTTTATATGTAAGATGGGACTTGATTAGTATGTCATAGTTGTGTGAAAAGTTTTAGAATTGCCCTGTATAGTGTTATAATATATCTTTTGGTTGCTTTCTTTATTAATGTATTAGATATATGCACACGGCCTCTGGACTTTTAACTTTTGTAGTTCTGCCAGTGATGATATTCCTGTAAAAAAAGAGGTAGAAATACATTACATCACAAGGTAGAAATTTTGTATTGGTACCTTCAGAATGGTGTCTCAAGGCTAGAATCGGCTGTAGATATTTAAAATTTATTGTTAACTTTAATGACATTATCAGAGCAAATGCAATGCATATACACATTTTTTTTATGTTATTATTTTTCATATTTTCATCACTTGGACCATTTACTTGTATACTTTTCATACTTTTATAATGACAAAGTCTGAACTGAGAAGTTGATGTACATCATTGCAGGTGAAGAAACTTGCGACGTACAGCAGTTAATTTCTGCCGCTGAATCTCTCGCTTTGGAACGAGTCAGACAAAATTTTTCCAGACCTAATTCAGCAGAAAGTACTTCAGGCCAGCGTTCGGATGGAGTAAGCAGTTACTCGAACGATGATTCGAAGGAAAGAAGTAAATCTGTTAACTCTTTAGAATCACCTGTTGCATCGCAGCAGAGTTTTGAAACCAGTGATTCTGGGTACTCCAGCAAAAGCAATATTCATAGAGAAGTGCAGACCTCCACCACCCTCTCAAGCAGTGAATCAGACCAAAGCACTGAAAATCAGTGTTTACCAAAGTTTTGCAGTCCGGATAGTTCGTGTCAAGGAGGCGTTACTGCTCCCACGAGTCATCATAATCCGAGCTACGATAAAGAACCAACCTCACAGAAACTCTGCGATGGCTCTGTGAATAACATTCCAAAGTTATCGATTGACCAGGTGGTAAATGTACAGACTACATCGCTCCCCGACGAAAGAATTATTGTAACGAAAGAAACCAAAGAAGTGTGCAATTCCTCCATTAGAGATTTTCATGAGACGACTGACGATCACCGTTCAGTTAATAAACTATCGGAAGGGGTCTCCTTTGTGCCACACAGTAGAGTGCACATGAAAAAGTAAGTAGGTACTCTAGCTTTCAAGGCTTTTAAAATGTTCGAACTTATAGATGTTAAAATTCTTTAAATGTTTTAAGCATTTTACAAAGGTGACTTGAAGTCTCTCTTTGTGTCTGTTAGGTTTAAGGAAAGCAATACATATGTTTTGAAGCTATTCTTATTATTGCAGATTGTAATTCATATTCAGCATACTTTCTAATATTTTTCTACATTTTTCCATGAAGAAACTGTCAGTAATCGGCTATCTACATCTCATCTCTTGTCCGGTAGATTATTTGTTACGGTAATCATCTGCTAATGGCCCTACTTCCTGCTGTTGTGATTCGAACCCGAGACCTGTAGAATAGAAGTCCACTGTTTTGTTCCAGTTTTCTCTTTTAGAGACTTCTGTTTCACTGCACACTAAGCTGTCCAAGTGCATGGAAGTAGAAGTTTGAATGCGTCTCTAAGTCTAATTTTTCAAATAAAATGTCATTATACTGTTGAACCAGCGAAATAGCCACTATAGCAAACAATTTAGGTAGAAGATCTGCTTTATAAGAATAGTCAAGACATTTTTATGATGCCCCCTTATTTTTAAGGTTTGGAGTGACTTAGTAATGATGTTAGTATGCACAATAAACAGAGACCAACTGTCTTTAAAGTTAAAATGTTAATAAATTCATCTCACTGGCTTCAAAAGGGTATGGCGCCATAATGAACTTTATTTTATCCTGTTGCTAATGTTCCCCAAACTGCCTAGTCCTTCTCACAGAGCTCTCAGGTAGTGAATGGTGTGTCGCTGGCAAATATGGTTGTAAATAGTGTAATCTTCCCGTAATTTTTTTCCCTGTTGACACTTTTGCTTCTCTTATTTCTTCTTCCAGGATCGCAGGAGAATTGAAGGTAGATTATAAGTTTTCTCATAAAATAATTTATACTTTGAATTAACCCAGCCATGTTCATTGGACGATGTGGCAATGGCCTTTGTAATAAGTACTGTACTCTTTTTCCACCTCCAAGTGGTATTAGATAGATGTAATGCTTATTTAAGTTTAATTTTATATATGTTGTGATGACATCCTATTGCTTATTTTTATTAGTAATATAATGGTATACAAAATTAATAATTTTAACTTTGTAGAGATATTTATAAAGCAAGACAATAGTCCTAAAGGTTCACAGCTCTGCATGAGTACACCTTTAGTTTTAAAGCACTCTCTATAGATTATATAATTGATGATACTTTCATTGCTGTTGAAATGAACATCAGTGAATCCTTTTGCGGTGCAAAAGAAATTGTGTTGGGTTTGTGAGATGAGGTCATCACCTGAGTGACCGATTCCTCTCCCAGGCTCTTCTGAAGGTGGACCTACAATGAAGATTCTGCCACTCCAGGTCCTTAGGGAGGAGTTTGAAGATATGCATATACAGTTTCTTTCTTAAAACAAGTGGTTATTATCGTCAGCTTCATGCTGTAGACTGTTTCAGAGGATGTAAATGATGAGTCCTTTTTCTGTTGCTTATCATTCTGTTATTTCTGCCTTGTCCTTAAGCTTCTACTATTTCTTCGTCTCAATGTTTTATAGGTGGCTGGTCGTGATGTGGGTAATTTTCTAGCCTGTCCTGGTGTCACACTCAAAAAGAGGAGAGAGACCTCTTAATGAAATTGTTGGGTCTTGATTGCTAATTAACCTTGATATTAGAACAGCAGCTATATTTTAACACTTATCTGCAAGAGAGAGTGACTGGAAATGGTATGTTTGGGAATAAACCATCTGAAGCTGTTGTGTCATGCAACAGTAGAGCCTTGCCCACTTACCCTGTGAGTGACCCAAGTTGGATGGTGATGGTGTAGCATCCCTTTACCCCCAAGGAGCTTAGAGCAGTATTTGAGGCATATTTGGGTTCTGGTGAATGTATGTACTTTGACACGGCCACCCTGTACATGGGGGGAATTGCAGTCAATTGATATGGAAGTGTATTGTCAAGTTTGAAGTAACTATTTTCTTATAGATCCTGAAATTTGGTTGTTGTCTAATAATAAATTGTATTGGAATTAGTCAGCCACTGCAATATTGTAGTTGTTTAAACTCTAAAGCTTGTGGATTTGATCAGGCCAGCATATAATTGTTTTACACTGTTTAAAACATTCTGATGAAATTACTATTCTTTTTAGCAACAGCACTGGTGCCAAGAAAGTGTCCTTGTTAGTTCATGATGAATGTAGCGATATTCTACGATTGGCCTTGACTTCCACAAGCAGCTTTGGTCGAGTTTTAAGGTAAAGTATCAATGTGCATTACTGTGAGCCTAAAGGAGGAATATTTGGTAATTGTGCTGAAGAAGTTCCATTTCTTGAGACCTCAGTCTTTTAACAGACTAAGGAAAATACCGAGAGAGTGTGTCTGTTTTTCGTAGTTGCCGTGGCTCAGTCGGTAGCGTTTCCGACTCTGAGGCGTCAGGTCGAGAGTTCGCGCCCCGTCACGGTCTGAGGTTAGCAAAGGCATGCACTCAGCGTAAGGATTACATCTGCCAAAACAAGTCCTTCGCAAGAAGGCAACCGTCCTAGCCCTTGGTTGATAAGGGAGTCCGTGACGTAAAACCGGAACAGTGTGTCTGTTTTTCCGGTTCTAGGGATTTAGTGAATATGTATTTTCTTTCTTCGTAAAGTGTATATACCAAATGGATGTAAAAGTGTAAAAATGTACAAAAGTTACTATCACTAATAATATTATTTGGTACTCTCATATATATGGCACTGGAAAGAAATACAGTATTCTGTTTGTGTCTTGAGTTATATTTTGACATTAAATTGTCGTGTGTTTTTACTAATGCAAGTGAAGTTTACTGGAACTTCTAAGCCTGGCATATTACTGCTAAAGGTCCCATTAGTGTACAGTGGTAAACTTCATATATTTCCTAATATAGAAAGAGTAATGCTTTATCATCATAAATCATAAGCAACAACAACAACAATATATTTCATGTCAGTATTAATTCCCATTATGGGGGTGAATACAGGCTGTGTGGCTGGGGAATTAAGACTGAATGCCATTACTAATGCCCCATGGCAGACTCGATGCCAGCTCTGAGTCTAGCATCCTGACATCTGTGGTGGTACCCAACATACGTAAGTAATAAATCTCTTAATTATTAAATTAATTCATACTGACTACTTATTCCAGGTTACTTCGTCAGGTGATGACTCTGCAGTTTGGAAATGAAACCCCAAGAGTTGCAGAGAGTGTTAAAAAAGAATTAGATGAATACGAAGCACAACACACCTGTTTAGAAGGGCAATTAGGCTCAAGGGCTGCGCATCTTCAAACTACACTTAGCCAGGTGCAGTCTTTTATCTAACTTGTTTGTTAGGAGGATATGATAACCATCTAAGTTTTATTGTTTATTTCATATTCTTTCTACCAAGAGAGGTAACCTAGTAACCATTCAGACAGATTCCTGTCTAGCTCATCTAGAAAAAAAATAGTGATAATAGATTTTTACACAGTGATACATGGCCTCTAAAAATTAAAGTAAGGTATGTGTGTATAATTCATATTACTCTAATTGTAAATACTCAAATTAAAGCAAGTTTAATTTAAAAAAATACCCAGAGGCTATACGTCTTATAACCTTGAATTTAAAAAAAAATATAGTTTGTATAATAATAACAATGTTTTAACACAAAGATATCCTGCATAGAAACGATTTTTCCAACTGCCTGAATACTGTTGTTATAGGCATAATATTTATATTATAGCCCAAACTCTTAGTAGATATACTGTATTGCTTTTATTAAAGCTTACATACATATATCCCAATAATATGGCTGCAACCCCTCTCGGAAAGGGGTTGGCCGAGTCTAAGCACACACATTCTCCAGAAACAAACATACTGTACTTCACTCACTACTCTTTGCTCCTCTCTGGATAAAGGATTACCACTATTCCCCCGCTACTACTTCCTTGTTTGAGTTTTCCACAGGGTAAAATGGGCAAGATTCTTCTGCCTTGCATCCTGGCAGATGCAACATTACTTCAGAGTAATATTCTCGTGACTATGTATATATAAATAATATCTGTGACAATTAGTAATATTCCTTGTAGGTACAGTCCTTAGAATCCATCTATAGTGAACTGGAAAATGATAAAGTAGCCATCAACGAAGTTTCTTTGCAAATTCTACTGCAGCTGGAACAGGCCTTGTCTGCATATGGCCTCCAACACATGATCTCAATCACATCACCTAGGAGGTAAGCCTGTGCTCCAAAGCCAGTTGCCCCCTTATAAGGGGAGTGGCCGAGTCGCAGCAAAACACCTAGACTTTGCGATAAGAAAATACAGAGATAGGTGAAAGGAATATATAATTACACTAGTTTTAGTAGTCTCAGAAATATCTAGTAATATTAAAATCAATAACTTGGCAAGAATATCTCCTCTATGTTCCCCTGCATGTTATAAAAGTTGACTATTTGGGGCAATACGAGGAGACTGGAAATTTCCTCCTTAGTATCTTCCTTCCACATAGAGTAAAGAGTTTTGGATCAACTCGGCCACCTCCATTACAAGTGGGATTTTGGCTTTTATGTATACAGTAACTAGAATTCGGTATCAAGTTTTATGCTTTACCTCTTAGTTAGTGTTTCACAAAATAATGTTGGTTTTGATACACTGGAATATTTTTGGTAGCATTTTATAACATTGTAAAACTTATGAGCTTTTTTTAATGATTACTTATGAACTTTTAAAACTTTTACATTAAGTAATTATAATATCTCGCTAGCTCATTGCTGTTCAAATTTAATTTCCTATGTTGTGATCGTAAATGCTTTCTTTCGGAATTGCTTTTGAAAGTCGAATATAAATCCAATTCTTAAATGTAATGATACAGTTTTGGATTGGGGAGAAAGACATCTACCCTTATAATCCCAAGTCAAATAAAGATATTACAAAGGAGAGGAGAGAAAGCATGTTGCACTCTCTCACTGAATTTTTTTTTCCTGTAAACCATCCAAGACAATAGATGTTTAGCAATACTATCATGTATCTAGGCAAGATATCTTAACTTGTTATGCTATGTTAAGAACCTACTCATCGTGTAGTATTGCTACACATATTTTTGTTAACTGCAGTGGCCCGATTGCCTGGATACTCGACTCGAGAGGGGACATACTCGTGATCGAACCCACCGTAAGGCGTCAGGAAGGGCATCCAGCCTTAATTCCCCAGCTCGAACTTGACTGTGTCTATTCCACAGTGGGATTTATATTGATACATAAAACTCTGAATAAAAAATTAAAATACACATTTTTATATTTCTATATTAGGCGAAACTTGGCAAGAAATTTGGAGGATGCTGAAACAGCCCTGTTATTAATCCTGGGAGAACTTGCCAAGAAGACTGATAGATGCAGTAACCTTGAAAGTGAAGCTTCATGCCTGGAAATAAAATTAGAGGATCTGAGAAAAACTGTGGCACTTAAAGATGAACGGTAGGATTATTTGCTTCATCTGGTTTTATGTACTGAGCTAATATGAATGAGGAGAGAAGTCTCCCTGCGACCTCATATGCCCTTCAGTGTTTGGTACATTTCAGTGCTGCCCTTTTGGTGTTAGCTGTTTTGGCGCTAAATAACATTTTAACGACATGTTTTGGCACTAAAATTTTTATATCATGAAAACCTAACTTAAATATATTTAGAAAACAGATGGCGCAATGACAGCTGTGGTAAGTCGTCAATGCAAAAATTGACTGCCCAGTCATCCCATTCAGGCCCTGCATATCTATGGATGCAGCTAAAATGGGTTTAGGTGAACTTAGGAGTGTAGGATTGCAGTTCGTCCTCATATCTTTCTTGCCACTAAACAGCTCTTATTGGAAATAAGGATGGTCAGGTATGATGAAGTCCAGCTGCGTTAGTGCTTGTATTGTTGCTGCTCCCTAAGCTGCCTGGCCGTATAGCCTGGAGTCCTCAAGGAAGACCGCTGCCAATCCCGGGCTTTCCCACAGAGCTCTCAGGGAATGTATGTGGTTGTTGTTACCAGCTTGCAAACTCTTGTTAGATGGGATATCCTATATGAAAATTAAAAGTGTTTAGAGGTTAGATTCCCTAGGCTTGAGCCCTTATCATGTATTGTTAGCATTGTATATATATTGGGTGGTGATGTTTTGCCAAGTGAGGATGTAAAAGGGACAGTAATATTACCTGTGATCTTATGACCCCTAGCAACTTAGCAGAAACGATGAGTGCTCAAATTAAGATGCCATGCCATTTGTGAGACAGCTTCATCATGAGCTCAGGCATTAGAAAAGACTTTTTATATCTGTCCTTAAACTTGTTTGTGTTGAAATAAAGTAAATAAATACAAATCTTCCAAATATCATAAGTCTGGAACTTTATCAAGTGATAATACCAGTTGTATTTTGTAAGTTGAAGCTCTGTTGTTTCAAGTAATAATACCAGTTGGTTTGTAGATGAAGCTCTGCTGTTTCAAGTGATAATACCAATTGCATTTTTGTAGATGCTCTACTGTTCCTAGTGATAATATCAATTGCTATTAGAGATGAAGCTCTGATGTTTTCGTGTGATAATAACAACTGTTTTTTGCTGCTTCAAGAGATAATACCAATTGGACTTTGTAGATGAAGCTCTGCTGCTTCAGGACATAATACCAATTGGCTTTTGTAGATGTAGCTCTGTTGCCTCATTTACTGTTTTAAGCAGTTAATGTGAGAGCAAAAGAATTTCACAACAATGTTGTTATTTAACTTTACATGGGCTTCTGGGTGTTATTTATCTCTCCATGATCCTAATAATATTCTTATCATCTAGTATGCATGAACATACATTGAATGTCTCCCCAGGTTACTTGCCATGAGAAATGAGTTGGAGTACTTGAAGGAGTGGAGCGACTCGGAGATAAACAGTCTCAAATACTGTTTGGCTCAAGCAGAGGAGAATCTTTCTGAAACTCGGTATGTAAATTTTGTACTTGGTTGACTTTTATTAGTTTTTTGTGATATGCTTTTTGACTTTATTTCCTGTGCATATTAAGAATTGCCTCAAAGGATAGATTGTCTATATTTTACTAAATTCTATCTCATTCCTCTTGTATGTTCTGTTCTTTGCGGTAAGGAAATGCATCAGTAAAACATTAGAAAAATTATTAATTTCTATATTTTGAGCCCTAACTGAATCCTTTCACAGTCATAGTTGTTATGCTTGAGAAGACGTCCAATTCGAACCCAACATTTATCAATTAAATTTACGTCTTTTTCCAAGTGTTTCATGGAAGGGTTCTCATACCTTTTAAGACTATATGTCTCCAGTTTTGATCTGCTTACATACATTTTGCTTTACTTTTTCTCATCTGCAGTGTGGAACGTGACCATGTAAAAGATGTACACAAGAGAAAAGAGGAAGATGACAAGTCGTTGATTTGGAGGCTTCAGAAACAGTTGTCTGATATTCAGCAGTCATCTGATTCTAGGTATGTAATTACCCCCAAACAATTTTAATACTCAAATTTTGAAGTGAGATAAAGCACTGGGGGTAAAGCATCTCTCAGGCCTCATGGCATAAGATCTTTGCCCACTTCTGCTTTGGGTGACTTAAGCAGGGTGGTGGCAGCCCATAATCCCCAAGATGCTAAGGGGAGTAATGGAGGTATGTTAGCTTCTGGTGAATGTGTGTTCTTTGACTTTGCCACCCACCTTACCTAGGGAATGTAGCCAATGCATATGTATGCATATTGTATATGATGGTTCTAATCTGTTTGATTTGAGATAGGAACTCATGCAACTAAGACAAAGTTTACTGTATATAGACACGCTACTTAATCATAAATTTGTACATACGTTTAACTCCCTTAATTGTCTTCCCATCTCCGAAAGAAAAAGAAAAAATGTAGAGAAACTGAAAATGAATTCTGGGAGGCAGAGGACGCTGATATCTTCTCTTGGATAGAACCTACCTATTTAAAAAAATAAAATAACCATGTAGAATGAGAGAATGAACTATGGGAAATAGAGGTTGTGCTCTCTATAGATATAAATTTCCAAATACTCTATATATGGTATATGTGTACAGATGATAATAATGTTACCTGTTTTTATTCTTATAGATTAAGTCAGGTTGAAAATAGTTTGCAAGATATATTGAAAGAAAAGCTCCATGCAGAATCAACACTTGAAGAAGCCCAGCAGAAACTTTCTGTTCAGGAGCAGCAAATGGTTTTGATAAATGTAAGCTTAATGGAAGGGTTTTAATGTATTTTACTTATTTTTGTTTGGGATGAATGACCTTATGTGTTTCTCATCATATTTAATAAATTTTAATAAATTGTTACTTTATATGGAGACTGTGTATGTCGTGCAAGTTTGATTAATAATTTTGAGTACCTGCTGGTATCGAGGATTGTAGATATTCTTGATGTGTTGACTAATTTGATCATTCTAAGCAGTATCATTTCCTTTTTCTTACCACACTGCTTCCCCTGCTGGAGCCGTCTTGATTTTTTCCAGCTGGCCTTCTTGCTTAGCTTATGATAATATTATTAATAATAATACAGGGTAATGGTAATAGTAATAATAATAATACTATTAGTTTTATTTGTAACATTTTCAAACAATTATATAAATTTTAATTACTGCATCTGGATATATATATATATGGAATTTTTTTTTGTTTCTCAAGTGTTAGTTAATATTGTGCATTGGACATACGTGATGTTCTTGTTTTTGTTTGCCTTTTATTTGTCACTATTAATCCCTATATGCATGGGGGTGGACAAAGCTTAGTTGGAGCATGAGAATTACACAATACACCAAAACATTATTATTCTTCACAAGAAAAAAAATTATAAACTATAGTATGTACAATATATTAATATACTTCTTCTCATATACTTGTAGGAAGAACACAAATTGCTTGTCAGTAGCTTAAGATCCACAATTAAACATCAACAAATGGAAGTTGAGAGGGTCCAAGTTCAGCTTGAACAGATTTTAGCTGAAAAGCAGAATTTATCAAAGAGAGCAGTTGATATGTAAGTGTATTAAATAAATTTTTTTCCCAGTGTCTGCTTTCAGTGAAATTTTATCAGTGTCATAAACTGAGCAGATTTGAGCTCATCACAGTATATAAGCAAATCTCCATTTTAATTGTCACAATTAGTCCCCATTCAAATGGGGTGGATATAGAGACATGTTTGAGCTCTGGGAATTTTTTTCCTAAAAATATTATGCAGCTGTTGCAGTGTTTCCCCGTTATTTTATATTTGCTTAAGTAGAGTCCTTTATTTTTTAGTTGAAGATATTACTGCATTTGAAGCTGCATTAATGCCTTTTTAAACGTAAAATTTTTATTTAAATATATTTTGCGGCACTTGCCAGATCGGCAGAGTTATCCAAAGAGCAAGAGGGTCATGAGAGGCTTCGACATGAGGCTTCTATATTGAGGGAAACTCTCAGGGACATGAAACAGGAGTTTGCAGACTGTGAAAGAAATTTACATGATAAGGTAAGTAACCCATAGGATATTTTATGTTATTAATGGCATTCCAAACCTTTGCTTATCTGGTTTTATATGCTTCACTGTAACAGTATAAAAATGCAGCATTTTGTGTCACAATTAGTCCCATTGGAATGAGTTAGTCACAGACATTTTGGAGCTGGGGAATTATGGCTGGATGCCCTTCCTAATGCCCCATTGTGGGCTTGAACCCGCATTAGTCGCTTCACATTTTGCGCACTGCCGCAATTGTTGTTTGCCATATTGTCTTTATTAATCCCCAGTTATATTGGGATGGACACAATTTGAAACTTGAGAATAAACTTGATACCCTTCCTAACTCCCCATGGTGGGCTCAACAATTGGTTTAGGTTTTCATAGCATCAGTATTTTCCTTCGAAACAGATCGATAAGGTGTCGGAAATTCGCTGCGACTTAGAGAGTCAGATACGATCAAGAGATTTAACGATATTACAGTTGCATACGGAACTTCAGTTAGATGGACAGCGGATTTCTACACTTACGCAAGATAATGAAAGTTTATTGCAGAAGGTGAGTGATCTTATTCTTATGAATGGGTTTAATGGGGTTTGATTAACTCGGTCTAAATTCATTCTGTATTTTTTTATTCTTTTCATTCAATTTTTATTATTAAACTCCCCTTTTATAATACAGCAGCAGGTTATAAAATAATTGATTATGAAAACCATGAATAGGCCAACAGAAACTTGTACTTCAAAGAGTCTTAACTTGAATTTGATATAAAAATAAAAGTCATTTGTAGTATTTGGAGATATCATTAGTAATTGCAGATATATTTATTTATAGAAAGACAGGATAATTAATAATTGCAGATATGGAGTCTGTATCCTATAACTGACTAGAATTTCTTTCTTATTCTTTAATGTCGCTTTGGACACTTTGTGGGTTCTAGTTATTTAGCACCTCATCCAACATGGAAACATTAATGTCTATGTAATGGATAAATGTTTGATATATTGTATCGAATGAATAAAAAACTGACTACCAGTTTTTATAAGTAAAAAACATTTATGTTGTATTACAAAAAGTTTTGAAGATTAGTGGTCACCGGATTGGGGACTACAGTACAAAGTAGTTGGAACACTCAAGCCCATTGCAAGGTGTTAGGAAGGGTAAGGAGCCTTAATTCCTCACCTCCAACCTGTGTCCATCCCCCGTAATGGGGATGACTAGACATAAAATGGAAAAATAAACAATCAACTGGTCACTGAGTACCTGTTGAAAATACAAATTTCATGGTGCCATAAAAGATGGTGTACATTTTTCTGTAATGAAGCCTTATCAATATGTTAATTGTAGCATTGTTAATGTTATATTTAGGAATGTACAGTTAATTTTTTATATTGTAATATGACAAGGCGTCATCAGTATCTATCTAGTTTTATACAGTCTACTTGTTTTACTCTCTTATTGGCTTTCCCTGTCATGGGTAGCCACAGCAGAGCATTTGTCTCTATATTACCCTATCTCATGTATCCTTCTCCCAACATACTTCTCATCTTTTTTCTTTCCTATTATGTTAGTAATATTCTACTTGCCATATTGTTCTTTGCTTGTTACAAACAGGTGCACAGTCTACAGGAGAGAATATGGGATCTAACAAGGCAGAAACGTCATAGTAGTAATAACAGTGGTAGGAGTGGAGAGTCTACCCTTGGTAGTTGTGCAAGCTTATATCCAGGAACTCTTATTGGCAGTCTCAGTGATCGGAAATATCAGGTAGGTTTTTACTTGTGTTCGCGCCCAATGCGGGACATTGGGAAGGGCATCCAGTCTTAATTCCCAAGCTCCAACCTACCATTTTCAGCAGCTTGGCCATTAACAAAGTATCAAACCTTAAATAGCATACTCTTTTCCTCAGTTAACATGCTAAAGAATATTTATTTGATAAGTGCATCTATAATGCTTCTTTTTAATTATTATATACAGCAGGTATTTTATAAGAGTACATTGCTTCAAATTTTATGTATATTACAATGCCTTTATTCTTCTCATATTAGTATACCTGCAGCTACATTGAACATATTTGTACTTGTCCAGTCAGTAAGACCGGTATTATTATTTCAAGTGCCTAACCATCTACCATTAATGCCAGTACTATATCCTTCATTTAAACTGTTTCTTTATTCCTAACTTCTACCTTGGACATAAGAGTTTATAGCTAGAAATTAATTATCTGGCTTCCTTCTGATTCTTAACCATTAGCATTTTACCTATGTAGCAATTTCAATTAGAATGAAATCAGACTTGCGTTTCTGACATGCTTAAGATTTTTTGTGATGCACACCATGTAACCGTTGCTCTGAGATATAATTTACATATTATATTAGTGTTTATGGAGTCCATACATTTAAATATAAACTTTGATTTCCAGGAGTTGGTAAAAAATGTTAGTGATGGTCAGTCCAGAGAGGAACAGCTACACAAACTTTTGAGTGAAAAAGATAAAACAATCCATGACTTGCAGACCTCTTTTGCTTCTGAATTAGGTGTTAAAAACAAAGGTAAGATTAATACCTTTTATTCCTTCGAAAACATGATATATATAGACCTTAGTAGTTTGTTGTAATAATTTTTTTTTATTACACAAGATGTCACATCTTGCTGGGTAGGTCAGAATACCTCTTGAAAGAGGTGGCGCAGTCAGCACACACCCCTGTAGTGTTTGCAGGAGGAAGAGTATTGAAGGAGAGATTTTCCCAGTCCACTTTCTCCCCCTCATTTAGGTGACTTTCATGACATGCAGGGGAACTGGTGATATTCTTGTTACCTGCCTTAGAGAAAGAAGAAAAAACATGTAATGTATGTTACTGACAGCATATACTCAAGTTTTATATAAGGTCTCACGCAAGTACAGTAATGTATAAAAAAGGCCCTGTCTTCATATTCTTCCGCCTGAGGGAGGGGGGAAGATCCTCCATGTTCCCCTGCGTGTCGTAAAAGTCGACTAAATAGGGCATAGTGAGGGGACTGGGATCCCCTCTTTTGTATTTTCCACCTGCAATGAGTCAAGGTATTTTACTTTAACGCAGCTACCTCCCTTTTAAGAGGGGTTATGGCTCCTGTATATAGACTTCATATTCTGATAGTCAAATTTATTATGTTCCTGTTGTATCTAACACAACGTTTACTGTGTCACAATTGGTCCTCAGTGGGATCGAACCTGGATTAGTTTCACAATTCATGCTCTCTCTTGCAGATATATTACTTGTTTATGTAGTACTATGTATTACATTACCAATCAATTTTTCAGAATTGGAGATGCTTAAAGGTAAGCTGACTGAGCTAGAAGAACAGATGGAATCTTTATTATCGGGACTGCAAGTGAGTGCTGCCATTGGATCAGTGACAACAGAAGTAGGTCTCCTTTTGCAAGAGAGGACAGAACATCTTGAAAATCTAAATAAGAGTTCACATATTATTCAGGATGAATATGTAACACTTGCCATGGTAAGTAAATATTAATATTAGAGTATATATATAAGTGATTGGGGAATCACGATAGCCAATAGGTTAAAATTCACAACTCTTGAGTTGACAGACGAGCGATCAAGCTCTCCGTGAGAGATAGGAAGGCCTTAATTATTACCCATTTATAGTGTCCACTCCCCATAGAGTGGACTAATAGTGACAGAATTAGTTATTAATTGCATAGATTTTTACTGTTTACACAACTTTTTGGATAATTATGTACTCTGGTATAATTTACCAGATTAGCACGTGGCTTTTCTAGGAAAATAATCCATACTGCAATTTTTTTTTACTCTAAGGATAACCAAAAATTAAAGAGAGAACTGTCATCTGCTAAGCAAAATCTGGAAGACATGTCAAATGAGATCTTTGAGTCGACACGAAGGGCTAAAGAGGAGGCAAGAGAGGAGAGATTAAATGCTGCAAGAGCCATTGAAAAGTGTAGCAAATTGCAGGTATGCTTATAGCAGTCATTGACATTGTTTTACTTTGGAAGAATTTATACTTTTACTGCTTTCAGGTTATTTGTAATCGTACTTGTGCAGTATGACGTTGTAGTTTCTTGATTTTATTAATTTCCTTACGGTGTTGGTGGGTGGCTTCTATTCATATGAGGAGTTAAGCATCCTCTTCCTTCCATATTTCAGTCTTTTACTTTACATTTTCTTTCTTTTTTTTGGGTGTATGGAGAAGCATACACCCTTTGCAATCCCTTGCATGTCATAAAAGTAGACTGGATGGGGTGGAGATGGGAAAGTGGGAATCCTCTCTCTTGGTATTTCCCTCATGCTTAGAGTCGAGATGTATGTGGTGGTTCTGGTAGGAAAACTTCAACAAGAACTCTTGTAATTGGATCTGAATGTGTGACAGCAGAATGAGTAACAGTGAAAGAGTCATAGAGCGCACCATGTTCCACTCTAAACTGTTAAGGTTTTCAAGATTTAAGCTGTTTTGTAATATTTTTTATTTGGAGTTTAAAGTTGTACATTGAATCTTGCTATCTAAAGAAAATTACTTGTTCAGTAAGAGCGAGTTGCAATAATATTTTGTATAAAACTAATTCAGTAAATGAATAATAGGGCAATTATTAAATATTTTTATGGTACATGTAGTCCTATATTAAACATCAATTTTCAGGCGGAGCTGGACTTTACCAAAGCAGTTTTGGAACAAGAACGACAAGAGCGACAGATGAAGGATTTGATTCAGCAATTTAAGGTAAGTTTGGAGTAAGTTGGGAAATTTTTTACAGCTGTACTAACCTGGTGCATTTTCTCCCCTGATCCACTGCCATACCACGGTTACTCAGTGCTCATTCCACCCTATCCATTCAGATCAATCTTGGTCTTCCTCTTGGAAGCAACTAACAACTTCAACCCACAATTACTATACATCACCAATACTCCAAGCATTCCTACTCCTTGGTGACTTCAATACCAAGATGGGCTACTTGGCTTGTTGACAACCCTGACACAGACAGAAGGCTGGTAATACAAAACCAGAGCATCCCAGTTGTTGCTTATTCGTAATTGGTGTACGTGTCTTCGGCCAGCTGGGATGTTTTTACTTCAGAGGTGATGATAATGGGAAGGTAGTCAGAACCTAGGGCTCTGAACAGCTTCCATGATATCATGGAGGTAAGGTTCGGTGAATTAAAGGTGATGTTAGGAGATGATGGTAGGAGGTGGGCTTGCTGGAGAATGTGTGTTGATGAATGTTATTTAGATTGAAAAGTTTTATGTTAGATTTTGTATTAACTACCACTCTATTCATGTTGGGTTGCCAGGCAGATGTCTTTGTATTGAAGTCACCATCTAGGAGGATATTAAGAATATTGGTGAGGTTGTTGTAGAATGTAGTTGTTAGGTAATAGTAGTATGTATTTGTAGTTATGTCTGATTTTATCGAAGCTACCACTCCAGGTTTGTATGAGCTCATTGATGGTTTTGCTTGATTCCCCTATGAATTATTTAGAATAATCCTGATGAGCAGAGGACCTAAAAAAAAAAAAAAGAGAAAGTTAAGAAGAAATCATATACATTCTCGTATATACTACATAGGCATAGGTAGGCAAAATTAATAAGTTTTGCTGACCATTATGCCAAAATAGTATAATATAATGTGCCATATTATTCATATTCTTTCAAAACTTATGGAGTAAGTGCTAAACTCCATGTAAGAGGTTAGTTTTTCCACTACATTTTCGCTAAGGTAGACTATCTTGAATTTATGAGCAACAATTTCTGTCGAGTGATGTCTGATAGCTTAGTACCTACATACAAGGATGTGTCCCAGATAGGCTACTACAGACTCAAGAAAAGTAATAAGTTCTTCACGCTACTTTACATAAAGTTTATAATTTAAATTTTTCTCTCCACAGCATGAAAATTTTGAAGCAGTACTCAACACAAGCTCATCAGTGAATGACTAGGGGGAAATATGACATCATGGAACCACTATTGCATAATAGTTTTTCCTCTTTGCATTTAAGTCATTTTTTCATGTAGTTTGTATTATATCTGATTTTTTTTTTATAATTCTGTGGTCACTGTTGTTCCAAAACTTACCACCTTTTGGATGTACTTTAATGATATAAGAGTTTTCATGAAAATAATGATGGCTCTTTACATCATTTCCAAGACAGACTACAGTGCAATAATTTCTAGTCATTTACTAATTATGAATATTTTTTGCACCATTTTATGTGTAATAAGTAGTCCCCAGGAATGGAGGTGGACACAGACAGAATGTAGCGGGGGTATTAAGACTGGATGCCTGCACTAAATGTCCAACGGTGGACTCAAACTCGCTTTAGTTGCTTCCCAGCTTGCTAGCTCAACCACTGAGATACTGCAGTGGTTTGAGCGCTCGACTTGGGAAGTGACAAACTTGTGTTGAGACTACTGCAGGGACATTGGAGAGGGGGCATGCAGCCTTAATTCCCCAGCTCCAACCTGTCTTGTCCATCCCCAATTGAATGGGATTAATAGAAACACATAAAACACCATGGGCACTGATCATGCATTATTTGCAGCTACTATACATTAAATGTCTAGTCATATCTCTTATTATTAATTATTACTCTACTGTTCAATATATTTTGTTTATAGAATACATTTATAGAGTGAACTGGTCAGAAAATTAATTAAAGGAAAGACAGGTTTCTTATGGCATATATTTCTGTATGATTTAAATGAAATATATCAGAAACTATTAATTTTCTATACTTGGCTAATTTAATGTCCTCACAAATTGCTGTTCAAGTAAAGAGCGAAGTGTACACATATTTAAATGTATTTAAGTCTCTGAACATTCCGTCCATTAATGGATAATTTTGTATATTTTTTATAAAAATCATTCCACTCATTTGTGTTTCAGAATCCTAAAATTTGATGCTAATAGTGTACCACTATTCATTACAGTATTTGTGTTTCTTTGACTTAGTGGGTTACATAATTTGGAGAGATGTCTAATAAACTATTAGTCACTTAACTAAAGAAGGGACAAACCCGAGATTAAGCCCACTGCAGGGTGTTAAGAAGGGCATCCAGCCATAATTTCCTAAGCTCCAACCGGTCTTCATTCACCCCCATAATGGGAATAAATAGTGACACAATATCACAAGCAATTATTGAATTACGTATACAAGATAATTATTCTACCCACTTAAAAAACGCTAGACTTAGAGATAAAGTAGAAAAAAAGTGTACTAGACAGAGTAGAATAGATAAGCTCGTCTGATCTTGTTGCCACAATGAAAAATGAAAGCCTGGTAATAATTATGAGGCAGATATATCTGGTGCTTGAGAACGTTGCAAGCAAGATAAAGAATGACAAAGTATGAAAAGCTCTCAAGGAGAGGAACATAATAAGGAAAAAAAAACCAGTTAAGCTCTCAAGGAGAGAAGCATAAGGAAAAAAAAAACAGCTAAGCTCTCAAGGAGAGGAACATAATAAGGAAAATAAAAACAGTTAAGCTCTCAAGGAGAGGAACATAATAAGGAAAAAAAAAAAGTTAAGCTCTCAAGGAGAGGAACATAATAAGGAAAAAAAAAACAGTTAAGCTCTCAAGGAGAGGAACATAATAAGGGAAAAAAAAACTGTTAAGCTCTCAAGGAGAGGGAACATAAGGGCCAAAAAAAAAGTTAAGCTATACATTTTTTACCTTCAAAACTAAATATTGAAGTACATCACAAAGACTACTTTTGGGGCTAGGAGTTGTATTGTTTACCTGTTTTATTATATGTTGCTATTAATCCCCATCCGAAGAGAGGTGGACACAGTCAGACTGGAGCAAGACTTTGAACTAGAATGTGCTGAAACTTAATACTTGGTGATATTTACTCATTGCTAACACCTGTTGCATGACTGTAAGGGAATATGAATGATTAGGGAGCCACACTTCTTACTGTATATTGTTGAGGGGGAAGGGAAAATTTCAATAATGTATTCCCACCATACTGTAAGAGCTGAATACAAGAGTTAGGGGATCCAGAACCCGGCAATCTCATCCTAAAGATATTTTCTTTTTGCTATATAATAAAGAGTAATTCCTAGAATCCATGTAAAGTGAAATTACTTATTATATAGTTAGATTAGATTAAAATATTAAGCTTGGTTATTCGTTACACATCTCATCCCTTCACATCTGACAAGTTACAACACTCCCATCTCTCTTTCTCTTTTTCTTTGTGCCTAGGCCCAATGAGGGTAATTTTTTTTTCCCCGTCTTGGTGTCACTATCATAAAAGAAAACAAAATAGGTGACATGCCTCGTAAATATGAATAACCCTACTTTGAAATGAAATAATTTCTTTTAAAACTGTGTTTACTGATAATACTTTCCATTTCTTTTAAAATGAGAGTCCATTTCTTGATGAAGTAGGAATGGAGGAAATTGATTAGAGAATTAGTATAGTCAAGGTTTCAACCCAACATGCCTATCCTTTCCCTTTATAATCGGAGGTTTTCTGGCAAGCTCAAAACATTTAAGAGGGACAGCCAGCCAGTTCCCTACCACTTTTGATGATTTCTTACAACACCCAGGTAATACAAAAAGTATGTTCTTCATTTAATACCATATACAATGCTATGATGCTTAGGTCATTTGTATATGAAGTATCGCTAGATATCATATACATAGAGACTAATGTTTAAGTAAAAAATGAAAATGTATTACATGCTGCGAATTCTGCACGAGGTTCTACCATCACAAAAGTGTGTAACGTGTTCTACTGAGTTATATGTGGCAAAGAAGACGATCACAGTAATGTGTACATTTATTTTTATTATCTTAACCAAGCGTATGTTATTTTAGCAGACAACTCATCAGCCTACAACTTTACAGAATGCCTTTGTAATCAATAATTAAAAAAGAGAATTATAGTTGTAATATAAACAGCATAAAGAACTTTTTATGTATCAAAATATATACAAGTCATTTACTAAAATCAACCTGCAAAAAAAATTATCAAAAGTTAACATACCTTTCACACTGTTCAATTAGCCTTAAAGGTTTCTTGTCATTTCGTTTTGATTTACGAGGAATGAAAGCATTTTGAATTGGTCTATTACTTTTAACATAAGTAAGGTTTGCTTGATCTTTCAAGGATGCTTCAATGCCTTTGGGTTGTATATTGGTTTCAACACTGGGCTGTAACACACCAGCATCAATTTCTAAAACATTACTATTTGTGAAATTGAACTTTTTACTGGCATTTGGACTTAGCTCCTTCAAAAACCTTCTATTTCTTCTCAATAAATTACCATTAGACATCTCTACTAAATAAGACCTTGGCTCATTGGATTTCTGTTTGACTGTGACTGAAACCCATGACTGTTCATTTGAATTTTGCACTAACGCTCATTTCAGGTAATAAATCTGGTACGCTGTGACATTAATCTTTCATTTGCCATAAACTACCATTTTGCAGAATTAGTTATATAAAAAACTCCAATTTACTTTAACAACCTTAAATAGCGTAACTCAATCTTACAGGCTGCTGGTAAGAGATAAAATTAATGCAGAAAAAATTAGAAAAGTTTTCACCAATGGAGCTGCCAAGACTGTTGCAGCAAACTGGAAGGGCATGGACTGCTACAGCAAACAGGGAAGGCTTAGACTGTCAAAGCAAATTGGGAGGGCATAGACTATTAAAGTAAACAGGGAAAGCATAGACTGCTACTGTCTATAGGGAGGGCATAGACTGTTACAGCAAAACGGGAAGGAATACTGTTATAGCACACAGGGAGTTCATAGGCTGTTACAGCACACTGGGAGGGCATAAACTGTTACTGCAAACAGGTAAGGCATAGACTGTTAAAGCAAACTGGGAGGGCATAGACTGTCACAACCAGGAAAGGTATAGACTGTTACATCAAACAGGGAGGGCATAGACTGTTACAGAAAACAGGGAGGGCATAGCTTGTTACAGCAAACGGAGGGTATATAGACTTGGAGCAAACAGGTAAGGTGTAGACTGTTATTCCTGAGAGAACATTGTCACTAAAAAATCTCATAACACTATCGTAAACACATTATGGCATAAGGTCGTTCGGGAAAATTAAAGACGCTTTGTATACATTCAAATTAAGGAAGTGTAATTTATAGTCAATAAGATTATTTGCAATATATAATTTTTAATAAATTTAATTCATAAACGGGGTTCCAATTCACTGAGGCAAGTAAGAAAAAAAAAACAGCAATAAAACCTCATAAATTTAACATAACCAAGCTATCTGTACAGTATTCTTTTCATAGCTTGTAAATGAAAGCTTTAAAATTATATCATTTATTATCAATAACTTGACTTAAAACACATTAAACAAAATTATATCATTCTTTTCAAATATTATATAAATGAAATTTATTGCACATTAAATAGATATACAGTACTTCGCTTAAGATAATTTCTACAATTTTTAAATATTTTTTGGTACAGTTGGCGTTAAACACCCTTTGCGCAATGATATATTGTCATGTGTGTTACAAGTTCATATCCTATTGTTGGAGGCAAAAATAATTGATATTCACTGTTTTGCCATTCTGTGCCAATATTAATCCGCATTTCAACGGGTATGGACAGAGACAGGTTAGAACTGGGGGATTAAGGGTTTATGTCTATCTTAACGTCCCTCGGTGGGACCTAACACGGTTTAGTTAACTTCCTAAGTTGCGCACTTTACCACTGAGGTACTGCAGCCCATTGATTCAAGCAATAGCAGGCTTAGTAGATACTGTACAACCAAACTTGGCTATACTCCGATATATACTGTATTTACATAAACGAACTTACGCTATACTCCAAAGATGTATGTATATGTATATATATATATATATATATATATATATATATATATATATATATATATATATATATATATATATATATATATATATATATATATATATATATATAAAAAAAAAAATACTAACCACACACACGACCTTTCAGAAGAGATATTATTAAGACCGTAATTTAAATTTCAGTTTTTTCTATTAGCAATATATAATAATTTAATTAATATGTGGTTTTTCTTGATCAGAGTGTATTTTTACTCTATTCTATTTTGCATAAGACCTCTCCAATACGACGAAGTAAGGTCACTGTGCGATGCAAAATTAAATTAATTAGTTCATTTAAACTCTAACCTATACAGACATCAATAAACTAAATAAACTGAAAGAACTATGAGAAAAAAATAAATACAGACCTTCATCTGTCGAAGCCATCTTTAGGTATATAGAAACGCTATGTGGACCAAAATCAACGCCGCTATACTGCATTTTCCCCCAAATTTGGTTTCACATTTACAAATTAAAAAAAGAAAATTGTTCTTAAATTCGAAAGCGTAATTGGTCAATTTTCGGAGTGGTGAATCAGAAACAAATAATTTACCAACAGGTCTGTGAAAAGTAGTGTTCAAGTCATTTCAGAAATACATCAGAGGTGTAACTATCTATATTAATAAATATTAAACTCCTAGTGATTTAGACAGACATTAAATTTACGCATGTCTATATAAAAAGGGTAAAACTAATTATTCATTGTTATGTATTACGTAGTGTCATATAACATTAAATATTATACAGTCTTGTGTCATATAACAAATATTAAGTATACCATAGCGTCATACTGCATAAACTGTTGGGTATTCTATAGTGTCATAGAGTATAACATTTGTATTAAGAAGTGCCATATGTTATCATGAGACCTGCCCCCTCCTGGGCAATTGCCCCGAAATAATTGCTAGTTTAAGGTAAAAAAAATTATAAATAAATAAAAAAGTAAATTTCACATCTATGCACATACCGTAACAACAATTTATTGGCAAAAGAAAAGCATGCCTCTCCCTTTTGAGATTTTACGAGACTATTATATGTAGTTACACCAAATAAAATTTATATATATATTTATTTGGTGATACCATCTGAGGTCAACAAAATACCTTTAACATTTCTATAAACATGCTTTGCTTTTGTGTCTTCCTCCTCCTCTCATCCAACTGAGAGAGAGAGAGAGAGAGAGAGAGAGAGAGAGAGAGAGAGAGAGAGAGAGAGAGAGAGAGAGAGAGAGAGAGAGAGAGAGAGAGAGAGAGAGCAGTTAATGCCAAATACCGTAATTAACTTTGTCTAAAGTGATTAATGACGAATATTAATTGAATGTGTAAGATTGACCCAAGAAAAGTTAATCAAATAACTTGAGTGGAATAACTGGTGTAATAAGCACATATGCAATTTATTAGGAGCTTCTTATGTACATGCAATCATGCTAGCATATTTCGAGGCCACGGATAACATATTCATAAAATTCTTGCATAATTATATATATTTTTTTCTCTGTGTCATTATCTCTGCGGGCTATATTCATACAGAAATTATAACATTCCTTTATTTTTTGTGTGTGACACCGAAGAAAATTGCTATCATCCGGACCGTGCACCTAGATGACAGAAAGCTAAGAGAAACAGATGGGGAGTGTTGTGACTTGTCAGATGTAAAGGGATAATAAAGGGTGTGTAACGAATGCGCCAGAACATTCGGTGTGGATTTTGGCATAGGAAAAGCACTGCTACTGAAGGAAGATTTAATATCGAGCAAGACTTTCAGTTGTAGTATCGCAACGGGCGCGTGGTGCCATGGGCCAACTTACCACTATTAATTTAAGGTAAATTATTTGAAAACCAATTCGAATAGCTTCATGTTTGACCGACTTCTGTAGATACTACAATTTTTAATATCATTATTATTCAAGTTTGTTATTAATGAAAATTACCCTATTTTTGGTTGTTGTTGTTGTTATTATTATTATTAATATAATTTTTATTATTATTATTATTTGCAGTGACAACTGGATCTGCGGAATGTACATTAAATATTTTGACAAAAAAATTGACATTTGTATATGCTTAAAGCACTGAGAATCTCTCTCTCTCTCTCTCTCACTCTCTCTTAGGCTAGGAGTGGCTGCAATGTATACAAATCTCTCTATGTGAAGGAAAAGAAGAGAGTTTAGAGGGAGAAGCGGCACAAGCTGGCCAGAAGACGGGGAGTTACGACAATAGGAATTTTCCAGTAAGAACAAATAGGAAAATACACAGCTTAAATATATATATATATATATATATATATATATATATATATATATATATATATATATTATATATATATATATATAATGTGAATCGGTGAATCATAAATATGACCATGAGACGGGGAAAAACTACTAAGATTTTCAACAGACAAATATATAATCAAGGAGAGAGAGAGAGAGAGAGAGAGAGAGAGAGAGAGTAGCTTGACTTCCATACAACTACCCCATCATACATATGTACAAAAGCATTCATATGCAAACAGATAAATGATACATCTATCTATTATATGTGTGACACACAACATTCACAATTTGAAATTAATTTTGTAATATATGCCATATGGCAAATATTCATAGAGTCTAAAATTGAATTCAAATCACTGATGGCGAATATATATGGGAATACATGAGCCACTCTAGCTACACAATACAAACATATACAAAGGGTCACGGACTGAAGTTAGTAAGGGCATACACTCAGGGTAACGATTACATCTGCCAAAACAAGTCCTTCGTAAGAAGGCAACCGTCCTAGCCCTTAGTAGAAAAGGGAGTTCGTGACGTAAAACCGAATCCACAAATGGTCTTATATAACTGTGATCACTGAGAAAGGGAATGAATATCGAGGTCAATAAATTACATTTCACGTAGTGCCATACACTTGGCACTGCTAGCCTCAGGGCAAGAGAGTATATAAACAAAAAAAATCTGTACATAGAGTAATAAAGTCATACGTTAAACAAACAAAATAAATAAAAGGAATTATGTCTATCTTATAGTCACCGCGGCTCAAGCGGTAGCGTCCGTGACTCTGAGGCGTCAGGTCGAGGGTTCGCGCCCCGTCACGGTCTGTTAGCAAGGGCATGCACTCAGGGTAACAATTACATCTGCCAAAACAAGTCCTTCGCAAAAAGGCAACCGTCCTAGCCCTTGGTAGAAAAGGGAGTCCGTGACGTAAAACCGGAACAAACAAACATGTAATATGTCTAAATTATCTTTTCGGTTTTCCACGTGAAATGTGACGATAATTACCCGCAGCGTAGCCAGTAGAGTGCTCAACTCGGGAGGTGATAGACCAGCATTCAAGCCCACGGTGAGGCGATAGGAAAGGGATCCAGCTTTAACCTGTGTCAATTCCCAAATGGGGAATAATAGGCACATATTCGGGTCAAATACATAAATAAATAAATTATCTGTTGTTGTTCCAGTTTAACGTCACGGACTCTCGTTTCTACCAAGAGCTAGGACGATTGCCTTCTTGCGAAGGACTTGTTTTGGCAGAGGTAATCGTTACCCTGAGTGCGTGCCCTTGCTAACCTCAGACCGTGACGGGGCGCGAACCCTTGACCTGATGCCTCAGAGTCGCAGACGCTACCGCTTGAGCCACGGTAACTACAAATAAATAAATTATGTATTTAAATAAATAAATAAATAAAAAAAATACCAAAGTTCTATGTCTGCTTTTCAAGTCGCGACCATTTTGCTTCCTTCAGTGAGATATGGCATAATGTCGGAAAAAAATTATGAAAGCTCAGTGGTATGAGTGCGTGAGTCGAGAAGTGACTATCACGGGTTCGATCCCACCACGGAACGTTCGGAAGGGCATCTAGCCTTAATCCCCCGGCTCCAACAGGTCTGTGTCCACTGTCATTAGAATGGCGACTAGTTATGACATAATATGGTGTAATCAGTATACATAGCATGGAATCGTTGTTTCGCCAAAGCCTTTTGAAAACTAGGTTTGGTTTCTGTTTTACGACCAGAAGCCCTTCCTGACACTAACCCTCTCCTCTGATCAGGGTTTGGGACCGGCAAGGTTTGTATGTGTCACTATTAATCCCCATGCACATGGGGGTGGACGCAGACACATTGGATTTGGGGAGTTAAGGGTGAATGTCCATCTTATAGAACAAATTACCTTTTAAAAAAACACGAGGAGAAAAGTATTAAATCCAACTGCATATATAATTAATCTTCGGTGGTAAAGTTAGTATCGCCTTAGCACACTGACTGTGTCCTAGGTTCGAATCAAGGCCAGTTGCAAAAATGTTTTATAATCTGTCTATATCTAGCATCTATACATTTTATTATAGCCCAAATATTTTCTTTTTTTTCTTTTTGGGTGTAATAACTAGAAAACACTGAGCTACTACAACTACTACTGCTAATAATAATAATAATAATAATAATAATAATAATAATAATAATAATAATAATAATAATAATGAAAAACGGCTAACCAAAATATAATTTCAAGAAATTTTTTGGGGTCGGTTTAAACCACACATGCCAGCAGGCAAAATTTCTCTGCATTTTATTTTCTATATATTTTTATTTTTCGACCGCTAGACAAGTATATTACATGTCTAACACACACCCAGATTCACGAAATATCACTGGTAAAGCTGGTCTATAATCTAACTAATCAATAATTAACTACTCTGTTATGATTAATTACTGTAAACAAGAGCTAAAGAGCCCCAGTAAATACTGTAATTCAAAGAAATGAAAGGATTTTTTTTCCATAATAAACTTAAAATTAACATGTCTAAGTAAGGAATATACAAAATAATAATAATAATAATAATAATAATTCTTATTATTATTATCACCATCATTAATTTTATTCCTATTAGGCAACTTTTCTTTAGGTCAAATATACAAGGTCATAACAATAATGATTTTCCGGGATACTTCATATTTGTATTAGTTTTTGAAAATTTGAATAATAGAACGATAGCATAGCGAGAAAAATGTCAAATAGGCTGACCTTACCACCCTCGGGTCAAGTTTACAATGGCATTTTACAAAAGATCAAAGGGCTGTCTTTGACCAACAATTTTTCGGCCATTTTCAAATTTCCCTACATGGCTAAAATTTGAATAACCATATGTGTAAAGAAACTGTCTGGTGTGAGTTACTGCTTGGATGTATTTACAGACCCCCAGCTAATCCTACAGAAAAATAATTATTTCTGTGATCTGACCAGGGCTTAGTGGTAATTATGACAAAGGTCCGATTTCTTAAACAGTGTAAACCTAGGATACCATATTGTTAGTAAGCTAGACACACAAATGGATTTCATAAACGCATGTGATGCGGATCTGATCCTAGCCATACACAACTGTGTCAGATGCGTTTATAAAATCCATTTGTGCGTGTCTAGCTAACTAACAATATGGTATCCTAGGTTTACACTGTTTAAGAAATCGGGCCAAAGAATCACAGGTACTTATTTGCGGAGATTATAATTTCAATGAGATCAACTGGGAAAAAATGGCAGTATCAAACCAAGGACAACTTACTGATGCAAGTAACTTTCTTGATAGTTTTTTGCAACAACATATCTTTGAACCAACTCAATACTGATGGAGAAAACCCCACAAATCTGGACTTGTATTTTATGAGAGACACCCAGGACATTACTAATATAGAAATCCATCCCCCAATAGGCAAAAGTCACCATGCTGTGACTTTGTGTGAATGATGATCTTGATGGTGATATTGATGCTCCAACATTCAGGTATAACTTTCATAAGGCAAACTAATGCAGAAATAAAAGGGAGAATTGTCAGACGTGAACACTGACAGGTGCTGTTTAGAGATATAAGAATGTTGAAGAAATGTATCAAATACTAGTTAGTATTCTAAGTGATCTCATAGATAAGTATGTACCATTAATTAGATGCACCAAAGGTAAAAAAGAAACCAAAGTGGATGACTAAGGAAGTAAGTAACCAAATAAGGACAAACAAATAGCATGAAAGCGTCTTAAGGTTAGGAAAACCTCAAAAAGAGTTGATGAATATCACAAGATAAGAAATGCAACAACAAACATGGTTACAGGCTAAAAAAGAATTTATGAAGAAACTCTGCGAAGATATCAAGGTTAATCAGAAACAATTCTGGAGCTATATGAGAAGCAAAACTACCATAAAGGATACAGCTCTATGAGTCAGGAACAGAAATGGAAATGTGACTAGAAAGGATTTACAGACAGCAAACGAGATTAACGGAGCATTCCAATTAGTTTTTTGTTCAAGAAAATACTCGGGACATGCCTGAGTTGTGACTGGATATAACGGACCTGTGACTGAAAGTGTACAAATTGATGAAACTACTGTCAAGGATCTGCTTAAGGACATAAACGGTAATAAATCTGGAGGCCCAGATGGTATTCACCATAGAATGCCAAAGGAATGTTATAATGAATTAGCCTTACCCATCTCAAACATTATTAAGCAGTCGTTTGACACTGGATTAGTACCTGATCTCTGGTTACTGGCTTCTGTGTGCCCTATACTCAAGAAGGGAGATAAGGTCACCCCACTCAACTATAGACCAGTCGCAATAATGTGTGTATTATGCAAGATATGTGAAATTATAATTCGCAGAGTCCTGGTACATCTGAAGGATAACAAGCTTATACATGATAGTCAACATGAATTTAAAACAGGAAGAAGAACTCTTACTAATTTGCTGACATACTTGGAATACTTGACTTCAGCTACAGATAAACAAATCCCAGTGGATGTAAATTATTTAGAATGTAGGAAAGCATTTGATACAGTACCTCATGGTAGATTTTGGAAGAAACTGGAAGTTTATGGAGTGAGAGGTGACATCTTACAGTGGTTTGGATCCTTTTTATCGGATGAAAACAATTTTTTGAAATAAGAGGTACTAAATCAGACAGACTAAGAGTAACCTCGAGAGAGCCACAAGGATCAGTTTTGGGACCAGTCTTATTTTTAATATATGTAAATGACCTAGGAAGTGAAATGGAGTGTCCAGCCCTTCTCTTTGCAGATGAATTAAAAAGCTATAAAAGTGTTTCTTCAGATGACATTAGATCTATGCAGAGAGACATTAAAATATTAGAAAAATGGAGCAAGATGTGGCTGTTAGACTTCAGTGTTGACAAATTCTTAACTTTTCATGTGGGGGACAGAAATCCAAATTTTGAGTATGAGATGAATGACCAAAAACTTGATAAGCATGAGGTTATGAAAGATTTAGGTTTCTACATGTCTAGTGACTTAAAACCAGCTCATAATATGAATATAGCAGCAGCCAAAGGAAATAAAATGGTTGGCCTTTCAAGGCGGAACATTCCCCATGTAGATTTGGACGCATGTAGATCACTATACTCTTCTTTAGTCAGACGACATCTAGAATACGCTATTCTGAGTTGGTACCCTCACTACCAGAAGGATATTACTGAACTTGAAAAAGTACAAAGGCGAATGACTAAGCTGGCTCCAATGTTGAAAGATCTTGAATATGGGACTAGATGTGAGACTAGGTCTCACGACTCTAGAAAAAACAAGGCAAAGAGGTGATTTAATCAAAGTTTACAAGATTCTTAGTGGAATGGAAAGGTTGACTACCACATCTTCTTTGAATATAGTGATACTCAGACTCGCTCAAACTCTCGTATGTTGCACAAACGTGGGCATTGGAGGACTCTAGCCAGGGTAAATTCTTTCAGTGTGAGGGTTATCAATGAGTGGAATTCGTTGCCTGAGGATGTGGTCTGTGTTCCAACTATCAGAGAATTCAAAACAAGACTAGATATATATCTGGAGAAAAGATTGTAAACCATCGAGTTAATTATAAATTAAGTACAGTACAGTACTTTGTAATTTATATATGATAATGTCACTATGATAAATTAAAATTAGGAGTGTTGAAAATTGATGGAAAACGATTACAATATGTTAAAATGAATGTGATATTATTTTAATTATATTTAAGAGCATTGAAATAGACGAAAAAAGGATGAGTAAATGTGATTTATATATGGAAAAGGAATAGAAAATGTGATTTATGGAAGGAAAAGAAAATGTTTTTGAATAAGAGTATTTGAGCGAACTTTTCATTATGATATCAATTAATTGTCAAGAGATGGGAGACTTACAAGAGAAGTCTCTTAACCTCCCATAATTGTGAATAGGTAAGTATTCGGTCTGCCTCCTTATCTGTGGTCTATTGTATCCTAACCTTACTAAACAAAAATTAACCTAACCTAGCTAGATTAGATTAAGTTAGGTTTGTTAAGTTCGGTTAGGTTAGGGTACAACAGGGCTGACTACAGACATTGCTATCCGAATAAGTTCTTCAGGGAATAAATTGGCTACGATCAAAGTGTAGTAATAACTTAGGGTCATGACAACTTAACATGGGGTGGTTAGGTTAGGTTGAAACAATCTAAAAACACTGGATTACAAAAATTAAAACACCAATTTGTTATTTCGAGTTAATCTCAAGTTTATATTCATAACCTAACCTTATGCTAAGTTGTAATTAAATAACCCTTTTACTGACTTGGTCGGTGGTTAGTTTGCTTATTGTAGAACACAGTCTGATCTAGGGCAAATCATGATTATGGTGGCGGACAGCATACGCCATCAATACTTTCTTCTGATTATCGTAATTTTGACATGATATTATCGATATCAAAATGCGCGAAATAAAACATGAACAAACATTAGGTTTATAATGGATATTATTCAACTAGTCGACTACACACTAGCCATGGGTCCACCCCCATTCGAATGGGGGATCATTAATGACAAAACGCCAAACTATATACCTTCCCCCCAATTTCTTCTAATTAGCTATATAGTAAACATTGTTGCGTTTATCTATCGGTAAGAATTTATAATGCTGTAATAGCGAATGACAGCAGTGAAATATGGCCATGATTCCACGGAATGGTGGCCAAAAATAAATACTTTTTTTACTAACCTAAAAGAAAAAAAAATGGTATCATACCTTTACGATGCCATTTCGTCTCCAGTTCTGCGATCTGGCACCGTGTATGGATTACTCTTCTCCGAGGTCAAAAGTGGGAGGAGCCACAATGTGTCCATCCTGGTGTATATAAAGCCCCGCAATGACTAGTAACACCAACGGTGACCTCTACACTCAAACTGCTAAGATGAACCCTCTGGCGAGTTCTTAAATTCTTCTTCTTTAATTTAAAATCGAGTCTTCTTCTATAATTCTTAATGGCGAGACGTAAACCACAAACTTGATCACATTTCTAAATACTCTTTTGAGACTGATCATTTTAATTTAATAAAAAAAAAAATATATATTTTTAATCTAATGGATTCAATAATAAGTTTATTATAATTTCTTCCATAGTAATTTCATATAATAAGACTAATTATTGTCTTATCTAAGTGTCATACGAATTAATATTCATGTATGTAAATGGCTTATGGACAGGACAAAAATATATAGTATCTATTAAGGTTAGTTGTTGAATTTGTCGTGTTATATATCATTATTAATCACCATTCGAGTTAGGGTGGACACAGACAGGTTAGAGCTGGGGAACTTCTTTTCTTGCATTCTCTCTTTCTGTTTGACATATAAGTATGTTTTATTCGGGACTCTAAAAGATGGAGCACTTTAAAAAATAACTATATAATTACCATTAATTTCATTGTTAATTTGCTAAGGATCCCAAACTCTTTAAAAATATTGTTAATAATTCCTAACTTATGACAGACCCGCTTATGGCAGTATTTGTTTATATCAATCATATAACTAGTACTTTTTCTGAACTCAAAATAAACTAAAGTTTTGCAAGCCATGATTACCAATATATATGAATGATTCCTGAAAAAATACTAGTAAGAATTTATAATCAAATACAAGTGTTTTACCACGATGGATTGCACGCACAATTAAAAATTCAGCAGGAGTGAAAGACATGCATTTTTCTATACCCAAAACGTGTTCATGACTTGGGCCCGATTTCTTAAACTTTGTAAACCTAGGATACCATATTGTTAGTTAGCTAGACACACACAAATGGATTTCACAAACGGATCTGACGTGGTTCTGTGCATGGCTAGGATCCCGTACGGGATCCTAGCCATACACAGAACCACGTCAGATGTGTTTATGAAATTCATTTTTGTGTCTAGCTAACTTACAATGTGGTATCCTAGGTTTACACTGTTTAAGAAATGGGGCCCAAGTCATACTAGATGAACCACTTTATATCTACTAGTTATTTTTAATGTTATATGTTCTCAACACATGGTTATACCTTATAATGAATAACCACTGGAATACATGTGCAATGTAAGCGTTTGAAAACCTGAAATTTGAATTATATAAAATCAAAATTAACTGCCGACGCATTACAACTTTTATTACAACTAATACAGTATGTTTTTTATAACTTAATCCCCATAATGGAGGTGGTCACAGACATTCTGAACCCGGGGAATTATGGCCTGATGCCCTTCCTATCTCCCTTAGGTGGCCTTGATAGCGGATGTGACACTTCCCAAATCGAGAAGTTCATGTCCAGAAACTCTGAATTTGTAAGACGTGTTTAGCAAAGGGAGTTTTCCCAATTTTTTTTTTTTTTAAGTAGTCCATATCTTTTTCCGTCTTTTATATATTCCTGTTGCCTAATTCCTAGGGAATCCCAAATACGGGGGTTGCTCATAAATGTGGCCTTTTGAGCTGTACTATATATGATATCGCTAAACCACCAATCTTGGATACTTCACTTCAAAGGTCAACCAGTAGTGCAAGTCTGTTTTAGAAAGGACTCAAAACTGAAAACTGTATACACTAGACGAAAGAGATAGAACACTACCAATTATTCTGGGTTTTCTTGCTTGTATACAAATGAACACTATAGTATTGTCATTGTTATCATTGCAAGACAATTTTAAAGATATAAGAGGTCCATTATGTTATAATAATTCAGTAATATCTTTAAAATACACAGGTTGTGCTTGCTATCATGGTGGTGGTAGCAGTTGAAGCCATGCCGCAGGCGGCAATAGGTGCAATGCCAACAGCTGCAGTGACGCAGGTTCATAACTTTCCAGGGGTGTTCCTCACACCTCAGTCACTGGTGCAGGTTCAGACACCGTTCTTGGCACAGGTTCCTGGGGTAGCAGGTGGTGCACCTACGTTGCAGCAGATTATTCCTGTGACTTCTTTTGTGGTATGGACACTATTTCATGTCGTTTCCTGTTTTTATTGTCATGATGAATAATTAATATAAAAATCCAGTAATTCATTTGTTTCATTAGAAAACAAATGACTATTTTGTTACATTCCAGGAATTACCTGTACTAATACATATGATTAAATTAATTGGCATGTTACTACTTACACTATTATAAATTCTAACGGCCTCTCTATAACGACACTAAATTTCTATTTATCTGATATCAGGTAAGGCCTCTCACTGAGGCAGAACAAAATACTTTGGCTCATCAGGAGTTCCAGCGCATCTGGGAGGCTCAGGCTATCCGCAACCTAGCTTTACCAGTACGTCCCGTTGCCTCCGCTTCTCCTACTACAGCTCCAGCTTCTGTTTCACCCGTTCCAGTCTCTGCACCAACAGTTTTCTAACAGCCCGATAACAACTGTTCCTTCAGTTAGGTTTTTCTATGCCTACACATACACCTAATATTCTTTCATATTTGTTACACATCTCTATAATCCCCTCGCATCTGACAAGTCACAACACTCCCCATCTGTTTCTCTCTGCTTTACATTTTCTTCATCCCAGGCCCGATGAAGGAAATTGTTTTTGCCTGTCCTGGTGTGACACTCATAAAAGAGATCAATATAATCTCACCAACTTCTCTCCATCTACTTTTTCAAATCTGTTGACGATTTTCACTTCTCGAGCTAAAGTTTATACGGATTTTACAATTTAATATGATATAGCTCAATTGCATATCCTGTACAGTACAGTCTCCATTGTAAGTGTGAACAGTATACATTATAGTATGACATGGCAAAAAACAACTGAACACAAGCAAAATTATATCACATATATAAAAATAAATAACATTATTTAATGAACTTCTTTATCCTAATAACTCTCTAACAATATGATATTTTAGGGTTCTGAAAGCAGCGAACTTGATAAAACATATTTTCTCGGTAGGTTTCTCTGGACACTTCCAAATAACTTCAATGTTGTATTGTAATACCGATGCCTATATATTCTGAGTGACTGTAAGAGATAAAAGAGCAAAAGACTGCTTGCTTCTGGCTGTGAGATCACCGGGTAAGGTCAGGCCGTGATGGGTTCCTCTGGGATGAAGATTATATAATGAAAACAAAGACAACTTTTGTCACCCTTTTGGCAATAATAAGTGCCTAACTTCCTGACAATACATAATCTAATTTGGATGGATTCCAAACTCAATCATACATAAAAATATACACAATTCTTTTTGTTCTAAAAGCAATTTAGAAATATATGACTTAAATGGATGACTTCCTGTAAAAACTAAGTAATATTAATATTCTGCATATATAACCATCACATATGGATGATTATGCAATAAAGAGATTACAAAATGATATTTTTACTCAGACATGAAACCGGTAACAATAATAATCATATATTAAAGATCAATTGTCCTGTTTAAGCACTGTATAAGTACAATACATTTTAATACAAACTATGAACAAATTAAATACGTACTATATGCCAGATTTTGGATATAGAATACCGAATCACACATACAACTGCTATTATAATTTTCACAAATGTTGGTTTTTAATTGAATCTCGTTATGCAATACTGTAAAAACTAAATTCATACATTAAGGATACTTCAGTTGAGAATTTGCAACCTACTTTGAATTAACAGTTTGAAAAACTCCAATGACATGAAGTAGAGGTATAATTATCATGGTAACTGTTCGTATATCAGTGTTCTGATTGTTCCAAGAAAGCCTAGCCTGGTTTCAAAATGTTTCCTCAAGGTTGAGGATACAGTTATCACATGCACTAAAAATTCTCTTAATAAGAGAAATGTGTATCAAGTGTTACACATAATGAATACATCAATTTTCAACTTTCCATGAAATAGCTAGTATCACCTCCTCAAATTATATACAGCAGTATAAATTTCATTCATATTCATATACTGTATACAGTTATTACTTATAACTTGATATTTTTTAATTTGGTAAGTCATTATTTAGCTGCTCCAAGTTACCATCGGACAGTATAAAAGATCAAAAGCACTATATAAAATTATTATGAGGCCAAGTGAAATTTTTTTTTATAAGGCAAATCTATACCTGCAAATCAAGAGACCTAACATCTTCATTATATAATAGCATTGAATAACTTGTCATATAAACACTCTAGTTAGAGTCACCTCATACGTTGAAACAAAAACAGTTCTTCATACTTTTTATTAGTACTGTACTACTGGTATACATTGTATAAAACGATCCAACACAATGCATAAATGTAAGTAATCTCAAAAGGACTAGTAATTTAGGCTGCAAAATTTTACATATATTTAATGAGATTATATACTAATAGCAGCATAAAACTCACCAGTAATACTGAAATCCAAGAATATGTCTTACAAAAACTAAAAACAATATAATAATTCTTTAGGATCTGTTCCATCAATTCACTTGTTAATTAGTACGGTAGTCTTGGTTAAAGATTTACCTAGGCCCAAGTTCAGATTAAAGGACGTTTACCTAAATACTTTTGAAACAATTCCAAAGAGCCAAATCATCCAAGACACAAGAAGGCATGCTTAGGCCTGTATATCTAGATATAATTTTTCCTTATACTGTACTTCAAATATTTTTTATAACTAAAAACTTTAATAAAATGTAATGACCAAATATTATCACTATATAGTATCTACAAAACACGACTGACCAATATAATCTGCAATTGACATAAATGATTAAAATCCAGTAATTAAAAATTATCAAATACAATGAAATTTTGAGAGCTTTTCAAAGCTGAAACTATGACACCCAGAGTAATTTGTAAGCAAAGAATATTAAACTATGAATTTTACAAAATAAACATATTATATCATGATATGTCACTGGAGAGAAATTAATACAAAACTGAACTTTAAATTCATTGTATTGAGAACAACGCTGCCCTGACATTGCCAGCATCAACAAAGTACAAGAGAATAGAAGGTTTGCCATTTCATGTGTTGCTATTAATCCTCATTCGAATGGACGTTGGCAGAGACATGTTGGAGCAGAAGGGTTAAGGCTGGATGTCCTTCCTAACATGTACTCTAACTACTGCAGTACTGTAGCCCTCATTAGGGTTTCATGTAGATCCCAGTCTTAAATTACACCTGCTAAGGCAAATAAAAAACGAAATATTCTTAAAGAAGCAGAATTGCAAGACTATATAAAATATATAATTTGCACATGTAGCAAAAATAAAAACATGACTTTAATTATTCAAAGATATGAAGATGAAGCACCATCAGAGGAAAACAACGAGTGATTATGCAGTCGTATGAACATGACCTCTTAACACCAGAAGGAAATTAATAATCACCTGTAACCTTTTCCTACTGTAAGGAGACACCTGTCATGTATCCTGCAAATGTGGTACACACTGCACTCCAATACCATAAAAGAAACTGTCCCAAGAAAATTAATATACAGGACACTACAAAAGTAAATAATCACAAGCAAAATATACAGATGAGCTAGTGTACCAAAGAAAACTGCTTTTAGCGTACCAGAATTATGCTACCATCATACCAACTTTCTAATCCCTGAGAAGTACCTGGCTTAGAGCTGTACAGGCTATGAGTAAATATTCTAGCAGGAGATATGAACATAAAATATCAGACAGTAAATCTTACTTCCTCCAATGATACATAACAGAAAGAATGCTTGATTATAATCACCATTCACTAATTGTAAATGCTTTAATGCAGTTGTATTAATTTACCTGACTGGTAAAGGCTAAGTATACATGTATCAAGTTGGCATAGCCAAGTCATTAGGAAACTCGTAAGTTCTCTTATTAAAAGTTAAAATCTTTTTCAGGAGGCTTTTCTACCTCTGAGGATCACTCAAAATGCACTACAAGATTTCAAAGTACAGTACTAAATGACAAAAGAGTAACACAAAATATACTAATGTAGTTGCCACAATTTATTGCTTAAGAGGAATATTTCAAAACCAGTAAATTGACTGCAGAAGGCCTCAGCCTAGAGTGTACTAAAATCTCTTGCTAAACGGTCCAGCATAAATCACCAAGAACAAATCATCTAAGATATAAATTCAAGAAATTTACTCGTACACATATAATTTCTTTCTACCAATACAATTATCAGCAGTAATAAGTAAAACACTGGAAAACCAAGGCTTAAAATAAAAAAAAATCTGTGACCGTTAACTAGAAGACATAATGATGTCCAGCTGCAAGAGAATATACAGAAATCTTAATTTTACGCAGAAATATTCAGTACACTGGTTAAGCAACTGAAGAGCAAGTATCTACCATAACACTGATGACACAGGAGAGCACTGTGCGCACACCTACAACTTTACAGTGTTAGGGTAGACGACATTCTCAATATATTTTTTATTTTGTAGTCTAAAAGCATGCTTGGTTGGAGGCAATTTCCATCAACAAGCCATCAGTAATTTTTATCAACACTATTGCCAACAAATTAAATTGTGAAAAGAACTGAAGTAATAATAATAAAGATATCTTACACTCGTCTCTTGTGATATCCAACCAGAGATATACAAATTACAGAATCTGTTCCAGTGGTTATGTGACATTTAAAAATAAATAATTCTACATTATAAGTTGAAGGAGACCTACGAAGAACCATATATACCTTGGTTATGAGATTCAAGGAAGTCACTTACAAGGAGATCTTAAATCTAGTATTGTACGTGAACTGATATACAAAAACGATAAAATTTTGGCAGAGGAAATGACAATTTTTATGAAATAACGGGAGATTTGTCTCAATCTTCGCAATGTCTTCTCTTTATGTGTTCGTTGAGATGGGACTTTTGCGACGTTCGATGCAAACAGTGAGGGCAGATGAAAGGCTTCTCGCCAGTGTGGGAACGGATATGGCGACTCAAATCGCTCCGGTACATGAAGGCTCGACTGCAATATGGACAGAGGAACGCTTTTGCCGACATTGCTTCCGACACATTGACCAGGGGCTCCTAAGAAACAAGTCAATATGTATTACTAAGATGACTGCTTTGAGAATGTGTTCTCATCAATGTTTTTGAAAATCAATGAATATACTGTACTACAAAATATAAGTGCAAACAATAAGGTGACTAGAATCATATTTTTCAATAAACCACTTCCAGTTTATAATTAGTTGCAATTAGCTTTATCATAAGGTGTTTTAAAATTATCCCTGAAATGGCATGATCATTTATGAAATTTATTTAGCCATAGAAAGAACAAATTTCTTCTTATTAGTACTCATCAATAACAATACAATATTAGAATTCAATCCTTCATGAACTAAAGAAAAAAAAATTTCCCAAGATATCAGAAAAAGTTAAAAAACTCAAAGCCCAGAAAGGAATCAATGTAAATTAGAAACTAAATCACCAAAAGTGAATATGTTCAGGTTTCCCTACATCATTAAAGAGAAGTAAAAAAAACGAGTGTTTTTATATTTGCTCATATTTAATTTTCGATCAGAAAAAAAAGGGTATACTAACAGAGTAGGACTAACAGCAGCATATATTTTTTTTTCTTTATACAATATAGATTATAAGGTTCTATAATATACGGATATTTTCCATAAAAAACGATTGGCATTCCTTATTAAAAAATACACGCTCTGGGGACATTTACTGATTAAATGTCACCTTTTAGTACTTTTAAAAATATTTCTGTCCATAACTGGCAAATAAAAACACAATTATTGTATATCTTATGCATGCATTCAGTATACACAAAGCACTTGATCTCATATTCCATGCATCCTTTAACCACCCGTTGTATATTCAGTAGTCCTATGTGCACTAATGCGTGAAATCTTCTATCTAGCCAAAACTGCACTGTTATAATACCGTCTATTTATCAGAAACAGATTCTGAACTGACAGAGCAAGACTGCAAAGTCTCGAAGCCCGGTAAATTCAAACTACTGTCAGCAGAGTCTGCTGCCTCTACATCTAACGCAGCGGCCGTTTCTAAAGCACTGGAAGCAAGCTCTCTGTGAACAGAGAGTATGTGCTTCTTGATGTTGCCTTTTAGAGCGGCACGGTGACGGCACAGTGGACACTGGTACGGTCTCTCTCCCGTGTGTGTACGTATGTGCCGCTTGAGGTCTTGTCTACTCGTAAAACGCTTTGGACACACGAAGCATGGATGCATTCCCCCATCGCTAGTTGCCCCTCGGGTACACGGCACACTGCCTGTTGCTCCGTTGCCACAATTACTCCCAAATGACTCTTGCCTATAACTGCTTCCTCCTCGCACATCCTAGAATAATGAACAAAACCCTCTCAGTATACCATCCAAGGAAAACATTTACAAGAAAATTAAATAACTTAGCGCTGTGCTAATGCCCTACTCTAAGTCGCAAACAATTTCACGAAGCTGGGAATACTTTCAGACTAAACTTCATAATATCACATAAACAATATTAATATTTCCCAGGTACTAAGAGGATGGAAACTCCACAATATACATTTTTATTCTTACATGTGCTAGTGAGGAGCAGTCATAGGCCAATGTTTATTTTGAGCAGTTTGATGTTTACAGCTTATATGCCTGGTCACAGTGGACTTCTGGCTACCCCGAAAATCACAGTAGGGGCAACTATAGGGTCTCTCCCCCGTATGGGTTCGCTGATGCTTAACATAATTATCCTTCTTTGCAAATGTCTTCATACACACCAAGCACTGATAAGTTTTTCGCCCCTCACTGTACGAAGTAGAAAGGCCCTACAATGGAAAAACCAGATTGTAAAATGAAATGAAATCAGTCAAAACAATGTCTTATTAGAGAATACTGGAATAATACCATGATAAAGTAGAAACAAAATATTTTCTAGATAAGAATTACATATATTGAGCAGTAACTTAAGCTTGACATTATGGTTAATATAACAACACAGGCAAAACTTAAACACAATATCTATAAATTTAGTTACCACATAGATACCATAAACTACAATATGCAAAAATGCTTGGACTTCATTTCATTTTTTTGTTAGACTGTTCTTTCCATAGTGAAGGCTTTCGTATTTTTCATTTCACTACTTATCAGCTAAACAGCTACATTTTTTACACATCGTAGTAGTTCTGGCTTTTATACTACATTTATAACCATGATGAAGACAACAAAAGGGATCTATTTACTTAAGAATGCCCTGTTCTTTGATTCAAAAAAGGAATACAATACTATGTCGCAGACTTTATTTGTTCATGTTATCTAGGAAATCTCTTCATGGAACCTTAATACATATGATGACAAAATGGGAAAAATTACCTCTCATACTATCAAGCAACGCAACCAACAGAGCCAAAGACACTAGTGTTATGAGGCACTCTTTTAGGTGAATATTGTATGTATGCCCAACTTTACGAGAATATACAGAATAATATATTCTTGCCCACTCAAAGAAAATGAAGTGGAGGTACAACAGATTTACAAAATTTTAAACACTTTTATATAATAGTGGATTCAAAAATGCAAACTCTGGATAAATGATAATTACTTCTTTTACTTAACAGTAATTTCCCAGACGTTAAGTACTTTAGTACTCATGCCATAATGGAATAATTTATGAGTCACAACTGGTTCCCGTGACTGGGTGCATACAGATAGACTGGAGCTAGGGGATTAAGATTGAATGTCCTTCGTGACATTCTGCGATGGGCTCGTGCCCACATTAGCCACTCCCTGACTCACAAACTCTACCCTTGAACTGCCACAGCCCCCAATCTCAGTTCTCATGCCATAGTATCATTATGATGACCCCTTTTGTTAATTTAATAGGCACTATGAGCGTACAGTACTAACAGCCAATTCTTACTCAGTATAGCCAAAATGCCTTGAATTGAAGACGTAGAGAAGTTAGGTCTCTAAAGCTTTGATCTAAAAAAAATTTCAGTCCAGTCTCATAATTACTGTTCTGAAGATTGTGGAGAGAACCCTTTATGGACTAAGATGGAATGCTAAGACTATCTACTGTAATCTGTACATCAACCAAAGAAACAGAGAACAGGTTGATACTTTTGCTCTCTTACAAGCTTCCCCAAATGATTTGTAAAAAGGACTGTAAAAGGGTTAACTTAGTATTATCTGCTATATCACTATAAATTTTCTTAATTTTAATGGATATTACACAACTCTGCATAGTGTAAACAGTAACATTAATTTAAGGTGTCATATGCACAAAAATACAGAGAAATCATACTAATAAGGTTGACAGTGTTTCAAAAGTTGACTCATGTCTATAGTGTGCGTGTGTTTTCCTATATCACTCAGTGCTGCCAACAGAGAGAAACTGTGAGACTCTCATGAACTGCATACTTCAATATGATCCAATCTACTTACTCCCGGGTGCGAAATGGAGTCTTCAGAAAAGTTTTCCATCGTGTAACCAGGCACGTTCCCACCCGTGTCCCAGCCTGCTAAAGATTCCTGAAGGCAAGAAATTATTTTATTAACAAAAAAATGAAAGCTAATATAAAAAATAATACTAATTTTGAAGGCTGAAGCTGGTCCTGGCATTCAAAACAAAACAAATTGCTCACTGGATAAATCAGCATGAACCTAAAATCAGCATTTCGTGTTGATCTCAGGTACTTATATTTTCAAATAACTTAAGTTGACACAAATTAAAAATATGAAATGCATTACCGAGTACAAAATTTCTTTCCCTACCTGCCACTTTAATATATGAAGAATGCTACTTGAGAAAGTTGTGATCAATTTGTGATAGTTCATCTGTAGCTATACAAAACACTGTCTCCTTATAAGGAGGTGGCTGAATCAAAGCAAAAAACTTGACTCTTTGTGGGAGGAAAATACAAAGAAGGAGATTCCCAGTTCCCTCTCACTGCCCTATTTAGTTGATTTTTATGACACACATGAGAACAAGGAGGAATAGTTGCCCATCGTGATAGTGCCTTGAAAAACCTACATGAATACAAAAATGTTCCAGATGTAAATTTTGTCAAACTAATAACTAAATATAAAGTTTGATCATATAATCAACTAAATGGGGCGAAGCGAGAAGGCTACTAATCCCTACCTCAGTATTTCCACAAATAAAGCGTCAATTTTTGCTCTGACTTAGCCATCTCCATTTATAAACAAGATTATGGCTTTTGTATATAGATAGATAGATATCAACAAATTAATCACCACTGTTAACAAACTCTAAAGAACTTAACTAAGATAAGCCAAAAACAAATAAAAGCGAAATACTCACGGTGACAACAGACGAAGGCCCAGGAACACCTTGGAGCATTATGTCCTGCATGACATTTGCAGGATGAGATAGTAACTGAGGATCAAACATCCCCATACCCACCCCTGGTGTCTCATCAAGAGAATTCATGGGTTCGTAAGTTACACTCGCCTCAGAGTCAGTTAAGTGGGTTATATCTTCATGATCTGTCACCTCTTCCTTCACTATAGAGTGATCACTAAGAGCAGCCTGTGAAGACATGGGAGGTGAGAGAAAGAAAGAAACAAAATAAATATTATAAATATTAAATAAGAAAATAAAAACATTCATAAATATTAGACACTACCAAACTTTAAGAGGGTGGATGAGTCTAAGCAAACAGAGTCAACGGAAGTTAATACGCTTGAGCACTCATTTTACTTCTCCCTTACAAATGGGGAATGCAGCCACTGGATATGTATGAACTATACATTACTTATTACATCAATTTTTTTATTAGAAAATATTAGCACGTGAAATTTGAAGGTCTCATCACCTCCTTTAAGTGCATACAAGAAGAAAGAGTACTATCACCATATATTGCCAAGAACATTATATTAAAACTGAAACCAAATAAAAATAAAAACTCCTTGAAAATTATCTTATTAACCCACATTTCAATAGAGACGAAATCCTATTATTATATGCTTACTAACTACATGAGATGCAGTCAGCAATTACAGTTTTTGATGAATTCCTTGACAATTTTCAATAAGTTTTTGGTATTTCAAACAATGTACAGTTTGTTCTCATTAAAAAGTAGAATTACCTGGTCAAGTATCTTAGAGGTAAGAATTGTAGTTTAAAGAGAGAGGAAAAAATATTGACAAACCTCATCTGAGCTAGCTGTTGCACTTAAGATATCCTGAGTAGTTGTTTCAACATTGCTTATCTTTTGTATACTGCAGTGGGAAGACTCCACAATGGCTTCCTCAATGATTTCTGCACTCTGAGGTCTTTCAGGCTCTCTTATAAAGTTATGATTAGAAATTTTAGGTGGTGTACTCTCTTCTCTTCTCCTTTTAGAGGCAGGTTCGTCTTTACTATGCGCGTCACTGTGAGTTCTTTTGGTGTCGTTCGCGGGAGTTGATTCGTCGGGCACGGCTAAGCCTTTTATTTTTAAGCACTCGGCGGCTTTGATCAAACGAGCCAGATCGCTCTGGGCGACGTTCGCCTCCCCAGCATACATATAGTTCAAGAGGGCCTCCATGTCATCGTGTAATATATCTTTCAAAACGACGATGGGATGCTTACACGTTGTCTGCTTGAACATGTCTTCAAAATATTCACTACACACGGACAGAACAATCTTATGCACTGGGAAAAACTTGCCACTACACGCTAGTGTGACGTCACTGTAGAGTTCCTGTTTGGAAAGGAAAGAAGTAAAACAGAGTAGTGCGTATGCATAACTTAAAAAATACCCTATACTCTATTAAGTACTCTAGAGGGCTTTTCAATAACTTACTGAACATTTGTTTGATCTTATTACATACAGGATATTATTAAAAAGAGAATCATATTCTACAGTTATATAAGTAAAGCAATATTTATAAGTACTGTCGAAAATTAGCAAAGATGATAAATATATTCATATATAGAATTGCAGAAAAATTTAAGATGACATTATATAAACAAGGGATTCCATTACAGTGCACAAATAATGTTGTCTTTACCCATCAGAGAAATTACTATGAGAATTAATCATATAATTATATTCATATTAACCATTTGACGCCGGATGTTTTGGCACTATAACCATTTAGTAACAACACATTTGGCGACGAACATTCTGCCAATACGATTTTTATAATTTGAAAACTTAACCTAACCTAACCAAACTATCTTTACAAAACAGATGATGCCAAAATGTCTGTGCCAAAACGTTAGAGTCCAAATAGAATCCCTACACCATCCCATCCAGAATCTATGTTACCAGAAGAACATGCTATCATGGCTTATGTAAGAAATTGTAAACACATACAGCAATATGCATAAATTACCTTCCTATGAAGAGTAGACAACATATGAAAGAAAGCGGAGTGATGGTTATTCCAACGTAAGGAAAGAATGCCCTCCTCCATTTTTTTCAGGTTTCTTGCTCTGAAAATATTTCATGATAGCATTATAAATATCTATGTAATTCCAAATCACACCGTTTGCAGTTTACCACATCAATAATAAGTGTTAGTTATGCCTCTAAAGAAACGGTTGCAAAAAAACAGCTTCACACAGCTAAAGTGATATGACAAAACCTTATAACATTTCCCACGAAAACTTCTGACAAAGAAATATATTTTGCAAAAGATGAGTGGCATACTGCAAAGGAGTAATTGGGTAAAAGCTACGTATATGAATTCCAATATCTAAGATATTACAGACAGACTAGGAGTAGACATACAAGTAATGTTAACTAAAACAATCTAAATAAAGGTGAATTTTTATTTTCACACCCCCTCACGTGAAATGAAACTACGAAACACTGAAAAAAAGTATTTTAAACAACTGAAATATAATAATAACCAATTACCAATTTGCTCTGAATGTTGGTATGAACTGCCCTAACCAAATAATATAATAAATTTCATGATTTTTCCTAACTGGGGGAATGTAAATATATATTTCTCCAATGAAAATAAATGCGTATTACATCTTAATACATATATCTAGAATACTTTAAACCGATATTTTCAAGTAAAAAAACATAAATTGGCGTCAAATTAAGGCACCGCGAAAACAGAAGCGTATTGGATGAACATATATAGCTACGGTTTTTATCCATTTTAAACAAATTCAAGATTGAAAAAGTCAATGAATACAAAACAATAAAGGAACGTATCGTATAATATATCAATATATACAGCATATTTAAAAGAGAAAGTGCCAAAAACTCAAAATGAACGTAAGGCAGCGTTCGCCCCCTTTTGACAGTACCTCCAAAACAACAATGGATGCTCGAGGATATTTACACATTTAAACAGAAATTTAGGCTTAATAAATCAACGGATGTAATATATTTGAAGACTATATAGCATAATCTGTCAGTGCCTTCACTAAAACAACATTAGAAAGTACCTGTAAGGCTCAAAATGAAAAAAGAAAGCAGCGATCACCTCTTTTTGGCAGGACTTCCAAAACAACAATGGATGTTTCTGACAGCTGTTACACTACAACACTAATGAATAATTTTTTTTTTAAATATTTTTTTCATTTTGCATTGAAGACAAACTATTTAAACTTGAAGAGAAGTTTTAAAATTATCATATGATAATGTAGCTCTCTATTTTTATCAATAAAATAAAAAAAAATAACAATAGTCATTAAAACAAAATTGTTATTTTCTTTGACATATTAAAAAAAGGTTCTTGTGTTGATCATGTATTAAAGATATATTTGATGTATTTGTCAGTAAGTATGCATCAATTTCAGAAATATGCAAACTAAAATTACAGATAATAAATAGAGTGGTTTTCAAACCTGGGCTGTACTTTAATATAGCTTTGCATTTTGAATTTATAGATTAGTGTGTAATAATTACTAATATAATCAATAGCTCTTAATGCCTTTGATGTTAATTTACATTTTCCTATAATGAACGTAGAGACGGTATCATAATGCGGTACTTTCATTAACTCACTTATAAATGCAAAATCCATTCAGATACAAACCTCATATAGACGCTATATACAGAGAGAGAGAGAGAGAGAGAGAGAGAGAGAGAGAGAGAGAGAGAGAGAGAGAGAGAGAGAGAGAGAGACTGGATCAATCACCTAGTATTGCTTACAAGAGAGAGAGAGAGAGAGAGAGAGAGAGAGAGAGAGAGAGAGAGAGAGAGAGAGAGAGAGAGAGAGAGAGAGAGAGAGATTGGATCAATCAGCTTGCGTTGTTTACGCGAGAAAGAGTTAGAGAGAGAGAGAGAGAGAGAGAGAGAGAGAGAGAGAGAGAGAGAGAGAGAGAGAGAGAGAGAGAGAGAGAGAGAGAGAGAGAGAGAGAGAGAGATTGCATCAATCGTCTGTCACTAAGTTGCTCACAACAGAGAGAGAGAGAGAGAGAGAGAGAGAGAGAGAGAGAGAGAGAGAGAGAGAGAGAGAGAGAGAGAGAGAGAGAGAGAGAGAGAGAGATATTTTATGTATACTGTTTAAAGTATTCTATTCATTACCTTATATAATTCTTAGGAGCTTAATCTAGGACTGAGGTTACATTTGTTTTGGTTAGGCGAGGTTAGGTTAGCCTAACTTAACCTCATGTGGTCCAACTGCCTTTCAGCTATTGTTTTAAGCCTTGTTTATATTCTGCAAGAGAAGATTTACCATAAAATAACAGTAATAACTAAATGATAGGAAAAGTTGTTGAATAACAATTATTTGTGGTTTGAAAAAAAACAATTATGATTGACGGAGAAGTATTTGTGCTATGAAGGAACAATTATAAACTATTACCAATTACTCATTGTATGATAAAATGCTTACAAGCAATTGTAATTGCAAAAAATAATAATAATAATATTTCTGAAAAGGGGCCGTTTAATAGCATAAACCCTTGGTCACGAATCGGTTTAGTGACGAAAATAATCCAATCCTTCGTAAAAGGTAAACAAGAATCTGTCAACCATAGGACGGATTGGGATGGTCGCAAATTATCATTTATAAATGGCCTTTTTGGGTCTATGTCGGAGAAGTGAATATTTTTAGTGCACAAAATGGTGAGTTTAAGTATTGGCGTACACGTTTAAGGATAAATAATAGCCATATTTACTATATAAAAGCCTAGATTTTATAGTGATTATTTGGGGTCCACGAGTGATTGTTGATTCAGAAAGAGGTCATGGTCTTGCGAGACATGAATTCATTTACTCAAAGGGATTAATATACGTGGTTTTATTTTTAGAGTCATATTTAATTAGGTTGAAGTATTGCTTATTGCTTCGTTACCCTCCTATAAGGTTAGGTTAAAATGTTATCGAGATACTGACAAGTCTTGCAATTTTATCCTGTGCCTGAGACAGACCAAAGAAAATGGAAAGGAATGGATTGGCATTGTTTTTCTTAAAAGGAAATATACGGTGCTGTTGAAGATTTTATAGGGAAATAGTAGACTGTTTAACATAATAGCAGTATCAAAATTCCATCACGCAAATTAATATATGTTCATCAAGATTATAATTACATTCTTGCCCAAAACTACTCAAGTGGATTTTGGAAAAAAGTTGTTTAAATTAATATGCAAGAATTATGAGTTATGATAGCTGTGTGTTATTAATAAGTTCCTAAAGGTAGTACTTGATTCACATGGATTTATTCAGTAATTATTGTCAATAAAGCCACAATTGTCCAAAGTGTACTCAGGGACCATAACAAGATAAATCTTATTCTCACTAAAAACAAATAGAAGAATACCATTGTGTGGTGATAGAAACTATGAAATTCTCTCCCTTTTGTATATTTAGGTGAAAGTAAATCATTACATACATATATGTGTAGATTTTAATGGTTTTAAGTGAAATAATGATAAAGAAGAGCAAGGTAATCTTTTCTCCAAAGTCTGAGTAGTTGGCTTGGGAATGGGATTGAAGCTTATGTCAGCTGCATGGTGGTGTACCACTTATAACTCTGTGTAGCTCTTGTTAAAATCTCATATTTCGATGTTTAGTTACTGTTCATTTGGTAAAAAATCAATTGATGTAAATATGATACTGATCATATATAGAAATCTTTGAACACTTGAAATAGCATTTTAACTTTGTTCTGTGCAATAAGATTGAAAATTAATAATATTATAACTGTTATAAAGCTATTTTATAGAGTTATAATAGTCCTTGTGATTTTTTAAAGGTATAAGTAATTATTTGTCTAGCGAGTTTGTAAAGGTCCTTTGGACTGAAATAGGACTGTCCAGGAGAGTTCGATATTTAGTTTTCCTTCAGTTACGGTTCTTTTTCTATGCCTACATCAACACCGAAGATTCTTGGATATTCAATACACATGTCTTGTTATCCCTTCACATCTGACAAGTCACTACACTTTACATCAGTATTTATCTTTGTTTTCTTCGTGCCTGGGCGCGATGAGGGCACTTTATTTATTTTTTCGGGGCCTGTTCTGGTGTCACAATTATAAAAGAAAAAAAGAAAAAGATTTGGCTAGCGAGTTTGTAAATGAAGTACTCAATATAATAATTTTGGAGTTTGAAGTATGTTTAAACATAGTAGTTTTATATGTTTATGAGCAAAGGTATCTTTCTTTCTTCCAGAATTCCTTTAACTCCTCTTTCAACCACTGGAGGTACAGGAATTCCTTCATATCTCTCTTCATTGTTCTTCTGTTTGGATTTCTGCTGTTAGGATGCACACAGGTAAGAATCTCTTATGGCTAGCATATCTGCTTTTTGTTCTTGCTTATGCAGTGTTAGAACGTTTTGTGGCTACTGTACTTGACGATGAACAGTTATACTTAAAGTTTTGGTTTTCTGTATTTTTGTGATTAAATGCGATGATTTTTTGTATTGTGTAATTTTTATCTATATTATATAACATACGATACAAATAAACAGGTATTTTTATCATTATGTTCATGTGGTGTTGTCATATTTTTGATGCATTATATTGTTCTACGTCTTTTATTCATGTATCTGTAATAAGTGCTTACAAAATATCTTAAATTAAGGTTTGTGTATTTTTTAAGTGAAAGTTATTGTATGATGCTTCAGTTAACAAGTTACAATTGGAGTAGACTGTACACCGTATTTTTGCATTTGTGCTAGAACCTAAAACATCATGGCTCTGCATGTATTGTGTATACAGTAAGTACTGTGTATACAATATGTTCATTATCTAATCTGATTTCTAATATTTTGTTGCAGCTGTTGAATCTTGGCCTCTTCCCTGGAAGTGGGGATGCCCAAGTGTCTTTAGAATCATGGAGTCAGTGGCAGGAATTGATAGTTGATGGTAAAAATAGTCCTGCTCCCTCGCCAACTCGCTTGGATTGCCACTACTTCAACTGCTTTAATGTGTATAGATGTGGTAGGGGGCTGCACCAACAGATGTCTGTGTATGTAAACGGAATATTTTATACTATTGCATAGTGATGAAAACTTATACATTGTGTATCATCGATTTTTTTTTCCAATGGATTGTAATATATATTAGTGTAATGGCCTTTATTATGAGGTCTTCTTTTTTGATGATGTCAGTTTATTTTTTTACCACTACAGTAACTTTTTCCTATTTTTAGTAAGTTACTTCTTCTTGCAGATTTCATTTTTCAATTAATTTTATTATTAAAATTTTTTTTATTGAAGTCTCTGTTATTTTTTAAGGTATGTGTACCCTATGACGAGGTACGTTGACGAAGATCATATAGCCATCAAGCCTATATCGCGGGAGTTCTTTGAAATAATTGAGGCCATTTTGAATTCTGAATATTACACCCCAAACCCTGAAGAAGCATGTATATTTATATCGCCCATTGACACCCTAAATGAGAATAATTTACGCAAGGACAAGATTGCACAAGCTCTAGCAATGTTGCCTTAGTAAGTTTATATTGTGCCATTTCTAGAGTTGTCTTAGTGCAGTACAGTATTTATGAAGTCATTAAAGTGTAATATACCTTACTTAATGAGAATTTGTAGTCAGTTTAGAGACTCCTGGACACTTTATTTGTTGTGATTTTATTATACTTAAGCAAGCATACATATGATTTTATTTTATTGCAAGGAACATGTAGTATTATCATGTTGAATAATGATATGGTATTATGACTAGACATTTCTTTTATTTCGATATTGTGGGTATTTCAGTAGAAGAGTGGCAAGAATACTTGACTCGGGAGGTGACAGACCCACGAGCAGCCCCATTATTGGACGCTAGGAAAGCCACCCAGTCTTAAAATCCCAGCCCTAATCTATCTGTGTCCACCCCCATAAGGGAGACTAATGGTGACACTTAAAACATAGAAAAACAAAATCCTCGTAAAATATAACTTTTTTTTTACAGTTGGTCAGAGGGAGAGAATCATTTACTCTTCAACATGTTGCCGGGAACCCCTCCTCTGTTTGACACTGCACTAAATTTGGATCGTGGTAAAGCTATCATTGCCGGGGGAGGATTTTCCTCACTCACTTATAGAAGAGGTTTTGATGTATCTCTGCCTGTTTACAATCCATCACATCAAGATGTGCCTGAGGGAACAAAGGCGAGGTGAGCTTATTATTATGCTCAAAGTGTAATTGGGATTTTCTTTGTTGCATTAGTACAAAGGTGCAAATACTGTGTAGCCGTATCTGATAGCAATATGAGTTGTTTGAAAGTCTGCTATTGGTAAATATATTTTGGCTTCTGGCTGGGATTCAAACCTGGAACACATAGTCAGTGTGCCATGGCTTATGAATATCCTAGAATATTCGGTGGTGATGCATTCATAGAGTTCTACTATTGTATTAGGGTCATAATCATTAAAGTACTTTACTTTGCACAACTCTTAAGAATCTTAACATGCAGTTAATGATTACAGTGGTTTACGACAGTGGTTATTAGTCTCTTCACAAGTTAACATTCATCGAGACTATCGTGAAGATCTGGAAGCACAGCTATTAGATGAAGATATTCACCAAAATGACATGCTGATTTTAGATAAATGTTATCCTTATACAAACCTAACCATTAGATGTCATGGGTCTGAAGTGTATCAGTATCCACAAATTCTTGATGTAAGTGTTATACTGTATTTTGTAGCTAACATTATGATCTGTAATAAGCTCTTTAATGTAGTACCTCCACCAGCAAACAGGGTAAAGGGAGATTCTATTTAGTTATTTATTCTTGTAGCAGAAGTTACCTTATACAACATTTAAATCCTTACATCTTACACTGGTATCAGCTTGAATTATATTTTCTTTTGTAACCCATATGATAAAATTTTCTTGTAATTTTAGGAAGCAAAATTTTGCCTGGTAATTCGTGGAGGACGCCTTGGACAGACTGCTTTGTACGATGCGATGCGTGCGGGATGTGTGCCGGTTATTGTTGCCGATGGATATGTTTTACCATTCTCTGAGGTAGCGATTACATTTTCAAAATATTACACATAATATAATGTTTATTTTTTCTCTAAGGTTGGGGTTATATTTTGAAATATTGCAAAATATATACTGTATTATAATGTTGGTTTTTTCTCTGAGGTATAGGTGCTACATTTTTAGAATATTGCATTAGATCTAGATTATTCATATTTTTCTAGAAAAGTATATATTGGGAGCATGAACGTGTTGATCCCTCCCTCTTTAAAGATTTTTGCTTGTCATACTTCAATTATTTTCTTTCTTGCTTGCTTCAGCAAGATATGGCATAGAAAATAAGTCTGTAATTATATTTTCCAGGTTATAGACTGGCATGAGGCAGCCATTCAGATATATGAAGAAGACGTTCCGACGGTGCTACAGATGATAAAAAAAGAAGTTTCAGAGCAGCGGCTGAGTGAAATGCAAAAACAGGTATGATAACCTTGCTTTTAACAAGATTGGAACATTTAAAATATACGATCCTTTTTGGTGCTAAACCACTACGTCGAGTATCCAGAAAAATTTTATTATACTATATAATTTTTCATTGTACTGTGCAGTCCAGGTATAAAATTATTTATTTATGCCATAAGCATTTAATATGTATTATAATTGCTTATTAAGATTATTAATAGTTTCCTTCCCATGATATATTTGTGATTTGTATGAAGCTGTGAAATAATGTTCATATTACTTTGAGTTTTGGATTGCAGGTTTTACTCCTACCTCTTCAGACTGAGGTAGGTTAGTAGTTCAAAAAAGATTTTAAAAAATAATTGAAATGCTTTCCTCTTGTGTATTGATGATCATAAAGATCATACATTAATTTTACAGGTAAGATGGTTATATGAGAAATATTTTGGTACTATGAAAGACATCACATTGACGACTCTGAAAATCTTAAATGACCGCATCTTCCCCGCTCATGGCAAAACCATGAGCCAGTGGAACAAGCGGCCTGAGCCTACTGCTGTAAATAACCCCCTGTTCCTGCCCATAACAGCGCCCGCTAATGAGGGATTTACCGCAGTCATCTTAACATACGATCGCTTAGAATCACTCTTTCAGGTATTGCTTGTGAAATGTTTTCTACAGTATATTTTGTACACTGAATTATGCTGTACTGCATGCCACTCTGATGCCAATATCTTGATGTCATTAGTGTTTTAGAAAATATTTGTCATTAGGCCAGGAATTTAGGGCATGATGTAAAGCATAACAGTATAGTCCATTATTAAAAAATAGTGCCGTTTTATGTCACAATTAGACCCATTCAAATGGGCATGGCCATAGTCATGATGGAGCTTTGAGGGGGATTAAGGATGGATGCCATTCCTAACACCCCTTCCTGGAATCGAACTTGGGATATTCAGACCCAAGTCACGCACTATATCACTGATCTACTGCAGCCCTCAAGAGTATAGTACAGTATATAATGAAGAAAACGCTAAATATTTTTTACTTTTTCATAGGTCATTCAGACAATGGTGCAAGTCCCGTCGCTCTCAAAAGTGTTGGTTGTATGGAATAATCAGAAGAAGGCTCCTCCCCAAGGTAACTTATATAACCATCTTAATCTGTCTGTCTGTATACAAAAGCAATAATCCACCTTCATATGAATGGTTATAAATAGTGCCACATAAAATAGCAACCAACAACTAATGTATATTTGTCAGGAACGTTTTTTTGAAACTGTCATTATATCTTTTCAGCCTCAATGTGGCCCAAGATCAATGTCCCGCTAAAAGTGGTCCAAACTCGAGAAAATAAACTGAGTAACAGGTTTTACCCCTATGAAGAAATAGAAACGGAATGCATCTTGGCCATCGACGATGATATCAATATGATGACAGCGGATGAACTGGAATTTGGTTATCAGGTATTCAATTTTTTATTTTTTTTATACTAGAGAATATATACACTTTCAACTCTTTTGTTAGTCTTTTTATGAATTATAGGCGTTTGTGCATTGAAAATCATTAAGCACTATTAATTGCTATTACTTCACTAGGCCTATAGGTATGTATGATATTAATTTTAATGATACCAGCAGATAGTACTTTGATCTGTTTATAAATATTGTATGGAGAAAAAAGATTGATGGTTCGGGGTATTAATGAACTGATTATAAAAAAACCAAAAAACTCATGATATTGTTCTGCTATAATGCAGGTTATAAGATAGGTTGTGGTAGGAATTCAAATATAGTTTTTATAACTTTAGTAATGCTATTTTCCATGTAAAAAATTTCTTTTGATAGGGGGAATAATTCCCTAAATTATTTTATATCTATTTGAATCCGAAGTACAGATGTCAGTATTACCAGGTATCTGACTTGACATCTGAATGGAGAGGCAGGGCAGGACAGGGTATGTTGAGTACCAGTTCTTTCATTCATCTGTTATCAATATGGGCACCTTGGTGGCTTCAGCAGAATAAATCTCGTATAGATAAGTACTCTTGTGTGTCACAGGTAGTCCCCATTCAAATAGGGGTGGACACAAACATGTTGGATACCCATCATAATGACCATCAGTGGGTTTGATCCTGCACTAGTTGCTTCATAACTCGAGCGCTATACTGCTGACCTACCGCGACCCTAGATACATCCGTATGAAAAATAATTATTTTAAATTTACATGCCTTTGTCTTTAAAATATTTTTATTGTATTTCAGGTGTGGAGGGAATTCCCGGACCGTATTGTCGGCTTTCCGCCTAGGAATGTTTTATGGAACAATGATACCCAAAGCTGGAAATACGACTCGGAATGGACCAATGAGGTACAGAGGCTTTTTTTTCTTACAAATTCATTTCACAAATCATTTTATAGTACAAGAAATTGGTTATAATCCAAACATATTAATTTACTTAATTTTTTGTGCTAAAGAATAATTGAAGTGTGAATATTACCCTTGTAATAGTTCGATCGTACCTTGGAGTAATAGGGAGGGCGAGATAATCTTGTCCTTTTCCCTAGGAGAAGATAAAAGAAACTGAAGAGTCTTCTTCTTCCTTCGACTTTATTAATCCCACTGAATAGCAGGGTTGGCCACTCGAGTCAACTTCCTCCACCTGTTCCTATCCCTCGCATCTCCCTCCTCCAATCCAACTTCAGCCATATCTCTCCCCACCATGTCCAGATATTAACTATGGAATACAAGGGACGCTCAACTCCACACTTGGATATTTTGCCTACCAACTGCAATCCGTAATAATACATATTAATTTAATTTCTTTTAGGTTTCCATGGTCTTGACTGGAGTGGCATTCTATCACAAATATTGGTCCTATGTATACACAACACAGTTGCCAGGCAATATTAAGGAATGGGTAGACACCAACATGAACTGTGAAGATATTGCCATGAATTTCCTCGTAGCAAATCTTACTGGAAAAGCACCTATTAAGGTAAGACATTTTGCTGATACTTTCATAGCCAAATTTAACAAATGTATTCCTGTCACACAAATATGATATTGTCACACTATAAGGATAGAATTCCCCCTGAGGGTGGATGACTTAAATTCTTCCTCCGTGTGTTGTAAGTCGACTAAATGGGGCGGATCAAAGGACCTGGGAATCCCCTACTCTGTATTTTCTCCTCCCAAAGAGTCAAGAGTATTTTGCCTTGACTCAGCTACTCCCTTATAAGGGGAAAAATGGCTCATGTATATAAATAAAGCATAGAATGCTGTTAAAAAAATGGGTTAACACAGACTATACAGTTTACTTGGTGTAATGAGAGTAGGGAGTCCTTTCTGTCTCAAATTTTTCCTCTTTGCTGCAGTGATACCCAGGTCACTTCTCGACTTTAAACAGACACATTAGCACAGTATATTCAAAGCTTAATAGGTAATTAATGGCATTTTGGGGGGTTAAAATATATGTTGGAACATAATTGTATGAACTTTGAAATTTCCTGTTGTACTTTTAACTCATTTCTTTGGGGACTGCGGTAGCATGGTGGTTAGAGGACTCGACTCTGGACGTTAAGAAACCCCCAGTCGAGCCCACCACCGGGCAGTAGGAAGGACATCCACCCTACATTCTCAGCTCCATTGTGTTCGTCCCCATAATGGGGATTAATAGTGACATTAAATGGCAGACAAGAACTTTTAATTTATTCCTGTACGTTTTTCTTGTCAGGTGACACCACGGAAGAAATTCAAATGCGGAGAGTGCACCAGCGGAGATTTGTCAGCAAACGAGGCCCACATGGTCGAGCGATCGCAGTGCGTCACTCACTTCACAAATGTGTTTGGCACTATGCCATTGAAGACTGTGGAATTCAGAGCTGACCCTGTCTTATACATGGATAACTTCCCAGAAAAACTCAAATTGTATGATAACATGGGAAGTCTTTGAACTTTTTGTTATTGATGTCCGTCTTGCCAAGTCTAAAGAGTGATCTCACTTTATTCATACTTTTGTAAGTTTTAGCTGTAATATTTTATTTGCATAAAGTTTTGGAAATTCAACTCTTGTTCTGCAGGCAGCAGAATTAGATATAGAGTGTAGGTATCTGATGTACCGTACTCAAGTATAACAAACCCGTGTTTGAGTCTGCCTCAGGGCATCCAGCCTAATTTCTCCAGCTCCAACCTGTCTTTGTCCATTCCTATTCAAATGGGGATTAACAGTGACACAAAACAGTGAATAACATCTCTAGTATTTATATCAATTGGGTTAGAACTTATCATAGATTTCTTAGATCTGTCTACCTACAAAGGTCACAATACTCCATGTGGGATAGCTGATTTAGTGGACTCGTGCAACTTCTTTTCACTCGGTGCTAACACATTCATCTTTCCTCAAACAAAATTCTTCAGAGCTCCAACCTCTCACTTTCACTCCACAACAGTGCATATTCAGAGATCCGATTAATAGGGTTCTGGGTGAAGTTTTTCTTCCTTGACACGTTGGAAGAGGTAAACATGAAGGTGGGGATACCAAGTTCCCTCACTCCACCCCATGTAGTTTACTTTTTCAATACAATGGTAGGTTTGTCTCCACCCTAATAAAAGGAGAGAAAATAAATACAGATTTAAAGAGAATGGACTCAGGGGGGCAAATGAAGCTCAACTCCTCAATTGCATAGAACCACCCATCTCCAAAATGTGCCATGTTTATCATAGATTTTTGTACTGTGAGTTTTTAAATGTATTGTAAAATTATATATAATGACTTTTAGTTACTCTTATATTTGATTCCATATTGACCTCGATATATAATACTGATTAGTTTTTTAGACTTCGCGCGAGTTCAATATTGAGTGTGTATTCCATCGTATGACAGCACACATTTACGGTGCCTGTTGTGTGCATATGGTGTCGGCCATGACAAACAGGTCCTCTCTCGTAATCCCTGTCTGTGGCATAGCCAGGAATCGATTACACAATGCTTACCTATTGTATTATGTGATTGTTTCAAAGGGGATTTTCCAGTAACAATAAAAACCTAAGAAGAATAACGAAAAATACTACATACAGTACCATGAAGAACTGTGTAACACTGAAATATTTTTATTACATTCTGTATATATGTACAAGGTCCATATTCCCTTTTCTTATGGGGTGGCCGAGACAGAGCACCCAGCTAATCACTGTTGTTATACTCACTGATAAATTCAATCTTATTCTCATAAACATGGTGCCAATCTTCTCCATTTTACTCTTATTTGTTCCACAGCCGATGATTCACAGTCCCCTCACACCGCCTCATTTAGTTAGCTTTAAAGGCACACAGGGAAAATGAAGGCAGAATTCCTGGCCACTGCCTCAGGAGGAAGAAGGATACTGAGACACTGGACTATGGGATAAGAGAGGATTCCCAATACCTCATTTGGATTAAAACCCTCCCTGTGTCATAAAAGAAGGAAAAATTGCAGAGCAAGAGAAAACTATGTTAGGCAGAACACATTCGATTCCTCATTTAGACAGAACCCACAAAATCATTACAGCATATTAAGATTTACACAATGGGATAAATAATATACAATAAATTATCTGACTAATTTGATGTTATTATAGGACTTATGTTAACAAATATATAAATATGTACAATAATCTTGCTACAAACTATTTCGCTGTCTTTTGTAACAAGATAAAATAGGAATCTTTACACAGCATTGGAATATTAAGCTTTTATGGGGGCAACCCTGGCTTGGCTTTTGTGTGAAAAGTGGGATAACCTGACCAGCTTTCTATGGCTATTCCTGCGAATGCATTTTTCTGACACTTTTCACTATGCGGTGACTACACTCGTACTTGGAATGCATTGCCTTACTTTTAGCTGTTGTCGTTTCAAAGACAAGGGTTAGTACAGTGTAGTCCCCAATATTTCTTTATATTGACTACTTATAAAGCTGGTTTATTTATAAACAAATTGTGTAAAGAAAGTAAAAAATACATGTACAGTACATTAAATAAAAAACCAAATTAATTCGGACACTTGGAGTTAGTAATTCGAGGTTTTTTAAATCCCTTTATGACAACTCTGATCTCAGGACTGAAACTGAGTGTGTTTAGATTTACTATGGTACGACGACGTTTCGCTTTACGCACAGAGGAACTGTCTTAGAGTCCGTCCGAATTAAAAGGTATTTTGTGCGAATTATCAATTAAAAAGTACAATAACAAAAATGAATTAACTCTATGAATAATAACTGAAAAGTCTGTCAGCTTCAGTTAGTTTGGCCAGAAGACCGTGACTGCGCAAGGCAACTAAGATGCCTGAAGACTGCCCCCAAACACATCACAGATACAAATCTTGCCTTCATTGTTGCCTCAGTTATCTTCCATTTTTATCAATGCTGACCGAAAAACTGAAAATTCTTAAAAAGACACTACAATCACACCATCGGAGAAATTTCTGGTCCGTCTTAGGGTCTCGTGGAAATTTCTCGTGTGTTCATTTTCCTTAATACTGAGTATGCATATTGAGGCAGAAATTCACTGAAGAATGTTTACACAACATAATAATAATAATAATAACCCTGACACTTTAGCCAGCCTTACTAGCCTCCCACTTCTAAATTTGCCCTGACTAGATGATATATATATAATATAATATAATTCCTTGGGGGGAAATCTGTTTGTTTACCTATATTATCTCCTACCTGAATATTCACATATTATTAACAGTTTTCTTATTTTATATTATCACAATTCAGGCAGATGTAAAAAGCAAGGGAAAAAAAAAATGAATATCTGAACAGGTGACCCAGTCTTATTTAAAGAGTCCTGAGATGATTCTTTCTTCTTTTTCTTGACCTCAAGACTTTTTGACTACCAAGGTAGGAGGGTCACATCGAAGTGCCTTGCTTTGGCCTTGTACAGTTAAGCTTTCCAGACCATGTAGACCTCTTAAAGATGTAAAAAATATTTTTACCTCAGAGTCAAAATTGCAAAAAGGATTATGAAGATACAATAAGCACATCTAATAATAATTTAAATGAAAGCTGCTCATTTTGTGACTGTTAAAGACAGATTTTCATGGGCTCATAATCTGTGATTTCTATCTGCGACTGTTTCATGGACCACCAATCATCCAAGCTATTGCCGTTTCTATAAACCGTAAAATATTTTACCTGGTACATGTGAGATATTATTTATTTCATTTAAATGCAATGAGTGACACAACCTCTATTTAAGGAGTACACCGCTTATTCCCGACGAAAGACGTTGGTCTAAGTTGATGCAGACTTGCCTGTGGAAATCATTAACTATAAGCCCGTGGGAATCCTCCTCTAGGCACTTGCCAGTACTATAGCCCTTAAATACATCAACTGAAACTGCACAAATAATTTGCATGCAACAGCTTGCTAGAATGACTCGATATATTAGGCACTTTTAACTTGGTTTTATCTCTCTTTCCAGGTTTTACGTCTAATAATTAATGTTACTTTTAACTTACTATTAAAAAGTTATTACATCGAAGATATACAATTCTGGTATAAAGATATATATAATTGTATTATTATGCTAATGAATTTTTTTTTCATCTAACAAACTAATACTCTCAAATGAATAAAATTAATCAATGATGTAAATTCAGTGAGATACCAGTACATCTTTACTTCCAAAGAAGGAGAGAATTTGTGTAATTAATGACTCCTACTGGAAAGGACGTTAGCTCAGTGGTAGTGAGCGCAAGTCGGGAAGCAACTAACGGGTGTGAACCGCAGCGGGATGTTAGGAAGGGCTGTGCCCATTCACTGCACCAATATAATGAAACAGTGTTAAAACTTGTATGTTGCACGGATTTTCTTTGCCGTGTTTCTGTGTTAGGCATACATGACTTCAAGATGAAGAGAATAAAAGTACATTTTATGCATCTCTAAAATCTTCCTTAGGTAATTTGTAGTAACTCTTAACATTTTGATTATTTGAAAAGGGAAGCTCCATCAAGATTTTTTAACTTCAGTCTGGAATACTGTATCTACATCCTAAGTGGATATTCTCAAAAAACGCAAATTCACAATCCTAAACTGCATTTTAGTATGATATGATCAATAAAATATATGCTTAACGAGAAAAATTAACAATATTCAAATTTACAAAATTGGTTTAAGTAGTGCAATCTGCATCAACTGTTGACTAATCAACATGACCTATAACCTCACCTACTTCAGAAGTAATCTGGTATCTTGGAATAAATTTAAGATTGATAGCTAACTCTCACTGAAAAGTAAAACGTGCATAGTAAAATTCGAGAGTTCAAGTAAACCCTGTGCCTATCATTGTCAAAATCAACCAGAGTACGGGTTAATGTTACGTTAAAATGAGAAATGTGATTCAAACTCGAGAAAAAGAAAATACTATCAGAAAACACGCAAACGTTCGCAGCAAAATCCGAGCAAACGTAGCGACTACCGCGTGCTTCTCCTTTTACCGGTATACATGATCTACATGGCTGAGAAAACCCACAATATACAACGGGGGCAAGGCCTATGACTGGTGGTGATCATAGGAGAAGGAAAACGTGTGGCGATAAGCGAGCCTGGGAGGTGGAGTAGGGGGATTGTCACTGGGCTCAGCTGAACCGTCATTCATACTACTGCCTGGCAATCCTGTAAGACAAAAGACAGTATATAATAATCTATCTATCTACATATACAAGCCATAATCCTCCTTATAAAGGGAGGGTGGCTAAGCCAAAGTAATAAGCTTGATTCCTTGTGGGAAGACGATGCAAAGGAGGAGATTCCTTGCCCCCTTGCTCTGCCCAATTAGCTGAATTTTATGGCAGGCAGGGGAACATGAAGGAGGTATTCTCGCCCCTTCTAGGAGGAACATATTGATAATAGTCATTGCATTTATAGATACATCACAAGGCAATTCACCTTTTTCTTTAAATTATACATAACCTTTCCAAAAAAAACATATCAATTAAGATGAGAGATGCTTGCCTGACCAGTATACATTTTAAATATTTCTCAGGCCAATTTCTCCCTAAAGCAAACTGCATGCTCAACTCAGGAAGTACCCGACTCAAGTTTGAGCCCACTGAGGGGTGTTAGGAAGGGCATCCATCTCTTTTTATAGAGAAAGCAACAACACATACAATTGTAACTAGAAAGAGTATTATATTCTCAGAATACGATACTGGAGTAGTCTACTGAGTAAGGAAAGTAGAGGCAACAGGGATTCATCCAACCCAACCATCTGTACAGAAACTGAATGGGAATATTTAGCACCGCTCTTTTGGCGTTGCCATTTTGGCACTAAGCTGTTTTGGCTAGGTTAGGATATCTTAGCTTAGCATAGTGCCAAAAGGGCAATGCCAAATCAGTTTAGCACCAAAAGGGCTGTGACCCATATAGAGAAGTAATACTGTATTTTAGGATTAAAGTTATTGCATTTCATTCCCACCTGGATGAGGCCCATTAGTGTGTCTTCGAGCCATTGGTGTAGGTGAGGAAAGGTCCATGGAGTTGTTGCGTCTGTGAGGAGGGGGATCCAGCTGGTACGGCTGAGGTGGTAATGGTGGCGCTAATAATGGTGGACTTGGCCTATGGTGATGAGGTAAATGATGATGTATATGATGGTGATGGCTGACAGACTGGAGGGAATGTCCTGGCGGCGCGTGATGATGGTGCGTGGGGCCGTGTTGTAACACCCCGGATGAATGCATTCGTGGTAATGTCGACGTGCGCGGCGGTATGGGAGGGGGGGACACATCTCGAGGGGGAAGTTCCGGTGCATCTGGAGCTTGTTTTACCTGCAAAAAATATATAATTTTTTTTTAAATGAAATGTGCAATTTTAGCAGAATTCAGTAAACAGAGGCTAAGATATCTTTATTTCATACACTAATTTATTCCAATTATTACTATTACAAAGCACAAACCAATACGGAATATATTAGTCAATACACATATTATATCTACTAATATATGTAAAATATAACATCACATACTATTCAAGTTCTTGAGACCAATAAAGTATCAAGATTACATAATATAAATTAAAAATGGAAAATACTAACGAAACAACAACCCTTATAAATTGATCATAATGAAGTAATATACATACAAAATACTACATTATCAATTTTAACATAAAACTTAGAATACACAAAAAACACCAGATTACATCTGAAAGGAATATTACTACATGAAGGAATGAATGCTAAATCATCACCTTGATTTATAAAATGAAAAACAATTGATCTTTCACCGATGAAACTCGAGGGCTCACCTTCGGCGATGTGTCTCCTATTGATGGCTCTCTCTTTCGAACTCTCGGTGGCAAGGGAGGAGGCGGAACCTGCGAAACGGGTGTTGCCGCCGGCGCTGACGATATGGGAGGCGCTGATGGCAGATGAGGGTTACCTACGACAAGTTGAGTCAACGTGTGGGGCAAGGTTGAAATGGCTGTGCCATGAAGAGGATAACCACTCGTACTCACTCGGTTATCAAGCCCACTTCCCATCACGCCTGATGATGTAAAACATACAAACATTTCTTCAGCTACATTATGGTTTACACTGTATAATAATATGGATTATCATAAGAATCTAAGAGAACTGCTATCATCACTGCTCATTCAAATACTGTATTTAAAATGGTATTCACTTGGCCAGTCTGTATATTTTTATTTTTAAACTTTTATCTATCTATATACATGATCCATTATTCCTCTTATAAGGGGAGTGGCCGAGTCAAGGCAAAGTGCTCTGACACTTTGGGAAGAAAAACTGCAGAGGAGGGGATTCTCAGTTCCCTCATTCTGCTCCATTTACTCAACTTATGACACACAGGAGAACATGGAGGAAGTAGTCTAGCTTCCCTCCCTCCCTTACACTTACAGAGGGATATTTTCACACCACTAAAGATGCACATTTCTGGACAATACCAATAATTGTGCTTACTTAGTTCCTCAAGAATGACTGGGTATGAACACCATAATTTGCGGGACCCCTGCTACACTCTCTTGATTCACAGAAAATGGACATATATTCTAATGTATAAAGGCAGCAGAATATACATACGATACATACAATATTCTGAGTAAAATATTCTCATAGTAAACTCGAATTATACTTACTGGCGCTTCCAATTTCTACTGGTGCAAAAATGGAGTTATCAGCAACAGTATGAGGAGGGGTGCAGGGAGTGGAGGGTGTGGCAGGAGGGGTGTCATCTTCTCCTTCTCCCATCTTGTGACTTCTGTCAAACACATTTTGTAAATTGGGCACAGTGCGGCTGTTTCCTCGAGGCTTGATGCCCGGAGATTTGAGGAAATTGTTGGGCCATTTCTTTTCCTGAAAAAAAAAAAAAAAAAAAAAAAAAAAAAAAACAAGAGGAGAAGTGAGCATATAATGGTCTTCGTTATTCTGACTCTTCTTCCAGCCTGTCACAGAGAAATTCTACCCATGTAATATCAGGGGTGCTCAAGTGGCTTGACTTGATATTTCCAGGGTGGTTTTCTGGGTAGTGTGTGTGTCTACAGAGAGATGACAACCTCTTCGTCCCTGATCGATGGAGGTCAGAAATATCACACAGTTCTGGGTTGTTCTCATGAAAGCCTCCACCAATACATACATGTACATTTGAAAATACATACAGGCACTCCTTGTATCAATTTGGCATTCCTGTAGCCACGCCCCTCACACCATAGGTAAGTGGGTGTAAGCCCTTTTCTCTGGAAGCCTACTGGTGGAGGTGTGGCCAAGCCTACCATACCCTGCCACCTTTGTGATACAATAAGAGTCAGAAGCAGTGAGAGAGTGAGTTAGAGATTTTACAGGACTCAAATAAAATCTTTAAGATTTACCCTAAGGGGGCGGGAAGTATTGAGGTGTAGAATAAGTGTATAACTAAATAAACTAAATGTTAAGTTGATTCTCGCTTTTCCATTATAACCTTGCACGCTATAATTTTACTCTAGTGTACAACTATACGACAAGCCCGTGCTTTTCTTATTTAACGTGCTCATATTTCTGCCTTGTCCTTAAGCTACTACTTTTTCTTCATCAATATATTAACGGTGCCCGATGAAGGAAATTTTCTTTGCCTGTCCCGGTGTCTCACTCATAAAAGAGCATAAAAATAGTCATAGACAATCGTTTGGTGTATAAAACAGATTCAAGATATCTATGTAAACAGTAAATTTTTTCTATACGAGTGTGACATCGGGGCAAGCCAAAAAAATAAATAAATAAATATAACTGCCCGCACGAGGCCTGGGTACATAGAAAACATAAAGTAAAGAGAAACAGATGGGGAGCATTGTGACTTGTCAGATGTGAAGGGATAATAAGAGATGTCTAACGAATATCCAAGAATGTTTGGTGTAAATGTAGGCATAGAAAAACTATAAATGAAGGAACATTTAGCTTCAATTATCTAATTCTGTACTCGTAAAGGATTCCAGAGCCATTAATAATCACACACACTATAATTTTTTTTTATGATTGTGACACCAGGAAAAAAAAAAAAAACTAATCGGGCCAGGGCACGAAGAATACATAAAGTACAGAGAAACAGAGATGGGGAGTGCTGTGACTTGTCAGAGGTGAAGAGATAATTACCATTAATATCAATCCCTTGATTGGGACTGTACCACAGATACATAACATTTAAAAGCTAATAATTTAAAATGCTGATGTGTCACCATTCAAGTTTTAAGGAAATTACAACGGCATTTGAGGTGTTTTCATGTCACTATTAATCATCATTCATACGGGGGAGGAGAGACAGGTTGGAGCTGGGGAATTAAGGCTGGATTCCTCAAGTTCCTAGCAGTTTGTGTCCACCCCCATTTGAATGGGGATTAACAGTTACACATACCACAATTTCTTACTGGCTCTCCTATCTCTTTATCCGGAAGAGGTTCTGGAATGGAAAATCTCTACGAACCAACCAAAAATTACTCCTTTGGGTGTGAGCCGAACACTGACTTGCTGAGCCATGGAGGATGGTAAAAATATTTGGTCTATTTACCATGGAAAATCTCTGTAGTCACCGTGGCTCAAGCGGTAGCATCCGCGACTCTGAGGCGTCAGGTTGAGGGTTCGCACCCCGGAGTCTGTGACTCAAAACCGGAACAAACCATGGAAAATCTCTATCTATATTCAAAATCTATAACCCCCTTTAAATAGGAGGTGGCTGAGTCAAAGCAAAAAAAAAATTGAATCTTTGTGGGAAGATAATACAGAGAAGTGGATTCATAATCCTCTCCTACTGCCACAATTAGTCGCCTTTTACGACACGCAGGGGAACACAAAGGAGGTATTATTCCCCTTCCCAGTACCAGTGCCTAGAACACACCCGCAAGGACCAATGTTCAAATCCTCCAAAGTGGTTCGTAAAGCTTCTTCTTCTGTCAAAGCAACTCTAAGAGGGAGAGGCTAGTAGTGTCCCTGTCAACTCAGCAAGCTTCGAGTACACACCATCAGATGAAGGGAGAGTACGGTGGAATAGCATCTTCACAAGACAGAACTTGAGAGAGGAAACAGGCCTGTCTAGATGTTCTCTTCTCCATGTTTTCATGGTACCCGGGCCCGATGAAGGCAATTTTCTTTGCCCGTCCTGGTGTCACTCAAAAAATGAAGTTTTCAGTGTTATGCGTCACTATTAATTCCTATTAGAAAGGGGGTGGACACAGACAGGTTGGAGTAGGGGAATGAAAGAATGGATGCCCTTCTAACGCCCCGCGGTAAGCTCTAACACGGGTTTGTCACTTTCCGAGTCTAGATTATATATATATATATATATATATATATATATATATATATATATATATATATATATATATATATATATATATATATATATATATATATATATATATATATATATATATTAACAATCTTGAAACAGAATCAAGAGAGAGAGGGAGAGAGAGAGAGAGAGAGAGAGATGAGTTGGGGGAAAAGGGAGGGTGAGGGAAAAAGTTAAAGAGAGAAATTGAAAGTGGGAGTAGCGAGTGTGTTCGTACGACGGCGAACTTTGCGTGGGTGGAAAGCCTAATCTCTGATTGGCTGGAAGGATGCCGATCCCCTTACGACCAGCCAATGAGCTATCGCGCTCCCTGCGCCCCAGCCAACCAGCGACGAGCATCGACCAACACGTCACATCCTACGCTCAATGTTCAGCTCTTCTTCCTCCCCCCGTCTCTCTCTCTCCTCTCTCTCTCTCCTCTCTCTCTAATCCTATCTATGCACTCCCCCTCTCCCCATACACCACTATCGTCATCATCATCATCATTATCATCATGAAATTCGAAATATCTGAGAAATTAAAGTTGATGATGAAAATAACTGCATCGATAACTACCGCGTAACGAACAAATATTCCATTTAACGGTAAATTTTCAAACGTGATTCTTGCTACTGCAGAATTTGATTCTTGTGTGTGTTTAAGTTTGTGTGTGTGTGTGTGTGTGTGTATAGTTAGAACCACAAACCTATGATGTAACTCAATTTTTTTTATTGACACCAGGAGGGGCTCCCTACCCTCATCGGGCCTGGGCACGAAAAAAAAACAAAGAGAGAAACGGATGGGGTGTTGTGACTTGTCAGATGTGAAGGGATAATAAGAGATGCGTAGCGAATATCCAAGAATATTCGGTGTTAATGTAAGCATAGAAAGAAAACCGTAACTGCAGGAAGACTTAACATCGAACTGTCCTGGACAGTCCTATTGAAGTCCACAGAACCCTTCAGCTGTAGTATAGCAAAGGGTGGTTGATGCCATGGGCCAACTTCCTACATGGTAGTTCATTACATATTAATTATGAGATGTAATAATAATAATAATAATAATAATAATAATATCAATAATAATAATGATGATGTGATGGGTTTTGTGTCAAGGACTGTCATTTCCACAAAGGGCCAAGACGATGCCTTCTTGCGAAGGACTTTGGTGTTAGCAAGTGTGATCGTTACCCTGAGCGAATGCCCTTTCTAACCTAAGGGCGTGGAACGTGAACCCTTCACCTGACGCCTCTGGCTGAAATTATAGAATTCTTCGTGTGATCGCCTATCAACTCAGGAGCCCCATTGAGTACACTATTTTTGATGTGCGAGTCAATAATGGAATAGTTTCGTCAAAAGGGCTTAGATATGTGTAATAAAAAGCCTAAAATATCTTTCAAGAAACAGTATAGGAAGATACGATGTGCGAGGCAAGTTATTATCAGCAACTTAGATTTGTCTACTGGAAAGAGGCTTCCAGTCTGGAATTTTTGAATGCAATTTTTATTAATAATAATCTTTAAGTCTTTATTATTATTATCATCATTGTTCCGGTTTTACGTCACGGACTCCCTTTTCTACCAAGGGCTAAGACGGTTGCCTTCTTGCGAAAGACTTGTTTTGGCAGATGTAGTTGTTACCCTGAGTGCATGCCATTGCTAACCTCAGACCGTGACGGGGCGCTGACGCCTCAAAGTCGCGTACGCTACCGCTTAAGCCACGGAGACTACCCTTCATTATTATTATCATCATTATTATTATTATTATTATTATTATTATTATTACTTTAATTATTACTATTAATCGCAAGTTGCTATAGCTTGCTAAGAAAAATATTGATTACATTATTATTACTATTATTACTGCTATGTAATTATTGTTATCATTATTACTGTTATTATCACATTATTACTGCCTTGCTCTTCAATCACTCTCTTTCATTCACTGTTTTATGGGCATTACAAAAATTTAAATAACATCACCATACATTGAATTCTCAACCCAGCCACAGAGGGGGGCAAGCCAGTCTCAACTTGGTGCCGGTCCCAAGCCCGGGTAGATGGGGGAGGTCTAAAGGTTTGTTGGGTGATGAGGTGTGGGACAGGAATATATGGAGAGCACTGGCCAGAAACATCGACCCCACATAAAAGTGGGAAACGATGTAGACGAAGAAGAAGATATTTAATTCTCGTCCATACAACCTGATCACGGTCTGAGGTTAGTACGGGCATACACTCAGGGTAACGATTACATCTGCCAAAACAAGTCCTTCGCAAGAAGGCAACCGTCCTAGCCCTTGATAGAAGAGGGAGTCCGTGACGTAAAACTGGAACAAAAACAACAACAACAACCTGATCAAACCTTCGTCCAATCTCGATTCATGGAGAAGAGACACGTGAAGGAGGGGAGGGGGGCAAAGCCCCCATAGTGGGATGGGTGGATGGGAGCAGTGCCATGGGGGGGAAAAGGAGGTGGGATGCCATCGCCAGGGCATGGGTGGGAGTCACAGAATCGAGATGGGGGGAGGGGAACTGCAGAGACCTGAGCTAAAGATAGACTTTGCAGAATTTCACCTTTAACTGTTAAGGTACTCTCTCTCTCTCTCTCTCTCTCTCTCTCTCTCTCTCTCTCTCTCTCTCTCTCTCTTGTCAAGTTATCAGTCTTTCTCGATATCAAAATTTAGGCTTCAATATGCATTATTTCAATATGGTCAAAATGCTTCTCTCTCTCTCTCTCCTTCACCTAATCTTTACTTAACCAAACTAACCTAATCCATACCTAACTAGCCTTATTTAATCCTTAATTTAACTAACTTATCCTTATCTTACCTAACTATACTAAAACTAACTTAATCCATCCATAATGCTAACTTAAGCTAACCTAACCGGATCATATTCCAAATTAACTCACCAAACTTTTGCTAACCTAACCTGCCTCTATCAAGGTTAAGGTTCTAGTTCTGAAGTTGATCCAATTACCGAATCTACAAATTAAATATATATATAAAATAAAATTACGTCACACACATGTACAAACGTGTTTGAGTGATGTGTATGTGTTCGTGTGTGTGTATGCGTTTCATGACCATTACTTCGATCAAAGAAATCATGGCCGGCCAGCAGCACTCATCAAAAATAACGTCAACAAATATTTAAATATAATTCGGCAAGGTCAAAATAATACGTGAAAAAAAAAAATAGAAAAAGTTTTCAAAATGGCTGCCCCCATATTCTGTTCATACACTATGGCGCAGAGCACGTACCAGTGACGTCACAGAGCAATTACCATATGCCGTAAGGGGAAATATATATATATATATATATATATATATATATATATATATATATATATATATATATATATATTTTTTTTTAAACCATACATTGGGGATCAAAACAACTCAACTAGGATGTGGTCCCATGCCTGAATCAATAAAAACCTGATGTCAGGAAGGGCATCTGACTGTAAAAAAAAAATATGAGGCTAGTGAAAAACAGAGATCCCGTATACACGTGAGAAAAGCTGCTGATACAGAAGATAATAATGAAATAAAATACGAGAAATTATTCACACATTTTTTTTTTTATTTTAAACCTCAAACCTCAAATGGTCACCTTCTCTGTATACCTTGAAAAGGTCAGAGGTCAAGAATATTATGGGTATTTTTAGTTTCACTTTGTTCTCGCTAAAAAGTGTTTCTTACCTTTTCAGATAGCATGGTAATAGTTTACATACATACATACATACATACATACATACATACATACATATATACATACACACACACACACACACACACACACACACATATATATATATATATATATATATATATATATATATATATATATATATATATATATATATATATATATATATATATATAAAAGCGTGAATCATAATTATTTTGACTACGATGGAGTAGTTTAGCGCTTACAAGTATAAAGATGCATCCATCCTCAGAGGTAACTTCATACTTTCGAAAATAGATAGATGAATATAATCGCAAGAGCTAGATACTCTATTATTGCACGTATTCCTCCGTAGTCAAAATAATCACACACATACACACAAGCATATACACACACATCACACATACAAGCAAATATATCATTTTTTATTCTCTTGTGGGAGTACGTATAATATTTCCCGCTTGTCTGTACGTGTTAAGGGCGGTTTACACGGTCAAACGATTCGTCGAACGCGGTTCGACAGACAAGTGTTTGAAGTGATGTTCGAATGTGTGAACGGGGTATTTGGTTGTCGAACACGTTTGTCGAACGTGTTCGACAACCAAATACCCCGTTCACACGTTCGAACATCACTGCAAACACTTGTCTGTCGAACCGCGTTCGACGAACCGTTTGCCCGTGTAAACCCCCCTTTATTCATGTTTGAAATGTAGGGTTGCATGTGTAAAAACATGCGCAGATGCATGGATACATATGCGTGCAATTAATATATTACAAATTCAAATTCAATTTTATGTAAAAACTTTAATAATACGTTTTACACGATATTCTCCATAGCTAAAAAAATAAAAAATAAAAAATAAATAAAATTTATCATTAAAACCATGACCAGTATTGATGTCCTCTTAAGGGGGGGAGACGTGATGATGGTGGGGAGGAGAGCACTGGATGTATGGAAGGGAGGTTGGAGTGAGACGAACAAGACGAAAGACGGACGGATGAATGAACGGAGAATGGATGAATGGAAATAGGTTTGGGCAGATTGGATGGGTGAGAGCGGTTTAAAATGGACGTCAGAATTATTCATGGAGACAAAACCTTATCGAAGATATTGCAATTGTCAGAAATATAATTATTTAAAAGATTCGGAATTGGCTAGAAGCGAAATTAAAAGACATCTGAGTCAAAAAATCAACGGATAATATATGTATTTCATTTCTCTCTCTCTCTCTCTCTCTCTCTCTCTCTCTCTCTCTCTCTCTCTCTCTCTCTCTCTCTCTCTCCCTCTCATTCTCTATATATGTATATATGCATGTATGTATGTATGTATGTATGTATGTATATATGTATATGTATGAATGCATGTATGTATGTATGTACGTATGTATGCATGCATGCATGTATGTATGTATGTACGTATGTATGCATGCATGCATGTATGTATGTATGTATATGTATGTATGTATATATGCATGTATGATTGTGAGAAGCAAGTAAATATTTTAATCAAGATTATTTTGATTACGTTGGGGAATCGGGACACAATGGAGTACCTAAGCGTTTACGATTATATTTTTGTACTCATCTTCAGAAGATGAGGAGATACATATACTCGTAAGCGCTAAAGTATTTCACCTCCTGTTTTGCCTTCGTTGTCAAAATAATTATATTTCTAATATACAACTGCTTCTTATGTAACAGGTTCGTACATCTCTCTCTCTCTCTCTCTCTCTCTCTCTCTCTCTCTCTATATATATATATATATATATATATATATATATATATATATATATATATATATATATATATATATATATATGACGTGAGGAAAGGATATCTATGTACATTCATTGTATGGAAATACCATCAGAGAAGACTGCAAAATACACCAAGTCTTGAAGAAACACTAGGCTTTAAATATCCCCATTTAAGAGAGTATGGGGAGAAACATCTCCAATCGAGGTAATAACTCTCTTCTTCATACATACATGCATATATGCAAATATTCATAAATATATATATATATATATATATATATATATATATATATATATATATATATATATATATATATATATATATATATATAATCTTAAGGAAATTATCATGTATAAACTTACATTTGTTAATAATGCTTGTGTAAATGAGAGAGAGAGAGAGAGAGAGAGAGAGAGAGAGAGAGAGAGAGAGAGAGAGAGAGAGAGAGAGAGAGAGAGAGAGAGAGAGAGAGAGAGAGAGAGAGAGAGAGAGAGAGAGCAAAATCTCCATTCACAAAAGTTGCTTCTCTATATTGAAGAGAACCAACGGATAGCCACTGTCTTCCAGTGTGTGGTGGGGGAAGGCTACAGGCGAGAGGCCCTTACGAGATATACCGTAGGAGGGGTGACGGAACACATCCTACCCCTGCGGAGGGCCACACCCATTGATCCAGTTGCCCTGCTGCTGCTGCTGCTCGCACACCCACACTTACACCCCAATCCTACCCCCCATCCCCTCCTATATCCCCCTACCACTACCTCATACACCTCCTCCACCTCACTATATCCATTCCCGTCATACATCCTCCTCCTACAGCACCACTGCCATCCTATTCCCCGTCCAACATCCTCCTCCTACAGCTCCTCCATCCTGCCCTCTCCTTATCCTACCTCCCCCTAAACGCCTCCATCCTCCTTTCCCTCCTACCACATGGTCTCCCCCTACCCTTCTCCTACTACCCCCTTCTACAGCTCCTCAGTCCCCGCTCTCTGCCTCACCCTCATACCACCTATTCCATTCTACTCAACCTCATTCACACGTCTCTCTCTCTCTCTCTCTCTCTCTCTCTCTCTCTCTCTCTCTCTCACCGAGGAGGAGGTTATTTTTACCTGCGATCGATATGACTATTGAGACTCGTTCTAATTATGAAAATAAATAAGTAAATAACTAATATAAGAACAGAATGACTCTTGTTCACACATTATTAAGCCTAACTTAGAGGCTATTTTTAGCCTCTCTCCTATCGACTTGTGTGTGTGTGTGCGTATGTGTACGTGCGTATGATGGACAAATAGATAGATAGATAGATAGATAGATAGATAGATATATATATATAGAGAGAGAGAGAAAAAAAAAAGCTTCATAAACACCCAAAGATTACACGGTTTCTTCTACAGTATTGACATCGAAAACACGTTTACACATACACACATATACACAAACATACACACATACACACACACACACAAACGCATATATTCGTACATCCACACATACATACACGCAATATGAACGCTCAAGGCGAATAGGATGGCGCCCATTTTCTTTCTAGGCTAAAAATAGGCCCCAAGAGACCAATTTTTGGATCTTGAAAATACAAAGGTTATTTAGGTGTTATTAAATTAATAATTAGTTCGTAGTGTTGGATGCGACAAAAAATTATTATACATTAGTATTACGGACTTAGAGAGAGAGAGAGAGAGAGAGAGAGAAATGCTCTTGAAATCAAAAGAGGTTATGTACCAAGTATATCTACTTAAACGATAAACCTCTCGTTCACTCCGAGATATTTTTGAAATTAATATAGGCAATATACTATATATATTTCTACTGGACTGATAAACCTCTCTCTCTCTCTCTCTCTCTCTCTCTCTCTCTCTCTCTCTCTCTCTCTCTCTCTCTCTCTCTCTCTCTCCCAACAACTCGAGTCTTCTGAACATAAAATGACCTGTCTATAATGAGCAGCTATTATAGCATGGCGCTCACAATAGAATTCAACATTAACAATTTGCTATACAAGATTTCAGACATTTTTTTCTAACTATAGCTTCAAAGGTTTTGTCACCGCTATGAATTGTTAGAACGATGAATCAGGCAAAAGCAGTATTATTTCAGGAGCAGAGTAAACCAAGAAAGCAGATAAAAGCAGAAGTTATATCAGCAGTCTGTTGTTAAGGTATTGTCCTGCTCACACAAAACTGCTTTTATGCGTATCCAGTCTGTGTCTTCATATGAGAGAGAGAGAGAGAGAGAGAGAGAGAGAGAGAGAGAGAGAGAGAGAGAGAGAGAAGAGAGAGAGAGAGAGAGAGAGAGAGAGAGAGAGAGAGAGAGAGAGAGAGAGAGAGAGAGAGGAGAGAGAGCTATAACTTTCAATGATCAGTTTAATAATTCTGAATTTCTGAAAATGACTGTTAAAATGCTCACATGTACTCGCAAGCACTCGGACAGACCGTTTTAACATCGGTTTTATAGTTAATTTTCTAATATATTTTTTTTTATCTGTTTTGGGAGAGAATCATTCCAATTTTGACTCAAATCGAAGTAGACTTTCTGTTCTTACATTTCAAGTTTAACACATACACGCACATATATACATACATATATACATGCACACACATTTGTACTCTGCCATTCAAATGATGTTAATGTGTTAATTGCGAAATTATTCGATGGATAAATGACACATCACCGCTCACTTATAATGCCTTTAAAGACAGGAGCGTTCCCTATAACCTCTTTCTGGACACAAATTTTCTTCAGGAGAGTGGGTTGCATGCGAGACATTCACAAAGAGGGCGATGGAATAGACATGACTATCCAGGAGGAGGAGGAGGAGGAGGAGGAGGAGGAGGAGGAGGAGGAGGAGGAGGAGGAGGGAAGGGTGAAAAAGGAGGATAATAAGGGGAAAAGGAAAATGAGGAGGAGGTAGAGGGGCAGAATATGAAGAACAAGGAAAAGCTGGAGGAAGAGGAGGAGGAGGAGGAGGGAAGAGGAAAAAAGGAGGAGCTTATGGGGAAAAGGAAAATGAGGAGGAGGAGGAGGTTGAGGGGCAGACTATGATGAACAAGGAAAAGCTAGAGGAGGATAATAATAATAATAATAATAATAATAAACCTTTATTTCCATTACAATACAAAGGGTAATCGTCAGCCGGGGTAAGCCCCAACCCCCACTGTGGTGCCCAACCACAGCAGTACCTGCCAGGAAACAGCTTAAACTCTCGGTCTTGGACGGGAACCGATCTCTCGGCCTCGTGAATACGAAGTCAGCGCTTTACCACTGTACTAGCTAGCAGAGGAGGAGGAGGAGGAGGAGGAGGAAATGTGGAAACGACGAGAGGAGAAGAAAATGAAGAAAAAAAGAGGAAAAGATGCAAAAGAAGAGAAAGAATATCAGTTCAAAACACATGATAGACACGAGTAAATATTAAGACACATGAAAGAAATGTGAAGTCATTCAACAGTATCTATAAAGGTTACATGACTCCCACTGGAAAGGAATTCACCGTAGGCACGCTGCAGGGTGAGGTCCTTTCGCCCTTTTTGTTCATTATTTCGAATGAATAAGTTTCTTATATCTCTAGTTCTTTCAAACAGTGTACAATTACTTACTATGTACATGGCATGTGCATTTAGGTTCCCTCAGTGTCCTGTTAATTGTATGTTCTAAAGTTATTTGTTATCTATTTTTTATATGAGTGACACCGTGACAGGCAGAAACTGCCCTCAACAATAAAGGCCCGGGCACGAGAAAATACCAAGACGAAAGATAAGAAAAAGGTTAAGGACAATGCAGAGATGAGGTAATGTCACACAAAGGAAAACGACAGACAGAAAAAAACAGTCAAAGTACAGACGACCCAGAGATATGGAGGACTAGGCTCTGAGATGATGATAGATCTGCTTTTTTGAAGGATGAAAGGTCGTAAGAATTAGGAAAGACATAAGGAGGAAGAGAGTTCCAGAGTCTAGAGGTAGATGAGAAGAAGCAGTCGCTGTACCGACCAATTCGCGAGCTACAAATCTCTTTCGCCCTTTTTGTTCAACATTTATAACGAATAAAAGTCTTAATATCTCTAGGTCTTCCAAACAGTATACATTTTTTTTTTTAGTGTGACACCTGGACAGACAAAAACTGCCCTCATCAATAAAGGCCCGGGCACGAGAAATACCAAGACGAAGGGAAAGAAAAAAGGTTAAGGACAAGGCGGAGATGAGGTAATGTCACACAAAGGAAAACGACAGATGATATATGCATTTACGTCCCCTCATAGTCCTGCGAAACATATAATCTACAGTTATTAGTTATCCAGATGCGATAACAAAAGAAACGTTAAATTAATCTTCTCTGTTGCTAAAACTAAGTACAATGTCACTCCCACTCACGAAGACACACTAACATAATGTTCCGGTTTTACGTCACGGACTCCCTTTTCAACCAAGGGCTAGGACGGTTGCCTATATCTTTACAACCTCTTAAGGAGTCCAGCAAGATGTTGTACAAAGATCTTTGTTAAAGGCTTAGACCATTAAACCGAGTGGTCAGAAGAGTATCCAGATATTGGAATTCATATTTGTTTGAAATATTGGCCCGATTTCTTAAGCAGTGTAAACCTAGGATACCATATTGTTAGTTAGCTAGACACACACAAATGGATTTCATAAACGCATCTGACGCGGTTCTGTGTATGGGCTAGGATCCCGTACGGGATGCCAGCCATACACAGAACCGCGTCAGATGTGTTTATGAAATCCATTTGTGTGTGTCTAGCTAACTAACAATATGGTATCCTAGGTTTACACTGTTTAAGAAATCGGGCCAAAATTTCAGAACCGCGTCAGATTCGTTTATGAAATCCACTTGTGTGTCTAGCTAACTAACAATATGGTATCCAAGGTTTACACTGTTCAAGAAATCGGGCTTTTATCTCATGTACAGTAGATTAAATATAGCAAATATATCAGATAGTCTGTCTCAATACTTGGCGTTTTATAGCAAAATCAGTTTCTTCACAACCAAATTAGCGCCAGGTATCACCAGAACTCTCGAAATTAGTTCCTTTACCCCCAAATTAGCGACAGTGATCATTAGAGCTCTAATAAAAAGTGACAAGACAGT
>JAXCGZ010017160.1:12500-22500 GCA_037179515.1 Halocaridina rubra | reverse complement strand
TTTCCAGACAAGGTCATACCTACAATCTTTAGGTCAGCGTTGCTATGTAAGGTCACATTCTCTGGATAATGTCCCAGATATATGACTCTTATAGTGTTCTGCCTTTAAAAAGCTGATCTATCGTCATCTCAGGGTCTAATCCAGCCATATTTCTAGATGTTCATAACTTCGGCTGTTCTTTCAGCCTGTACTTTTCCTATGGTTTATCTTTCTCTTATTCCTGCCTTGTCCTTAAGCTTCTACTTTTTACGACTCAATGCCTGTTCAGATATATATATATATATATATATATATATATATATATATATATATATATATATATATATATATATATATATATATATATATATATATGACATTTCTGGTACGAAAATCATTTTCAGAGAGGTATGGATTGGTATCACCACCATCCTTATCCCCACTAGTTGCTTCCTACGACATTCAGCTTAAACCTAACCTGGGTTCGTTCATTACATCAGCATAATAATTTAATTAAAATATCCTTTTTAATGTCGGCTACCCCCCAATTAAAGGGGGAAACAGCCAAGGTATATGTATGTATATTCATCCTCCAATCTAACCAAGCCGAAATTTTTCTAACCTGATTTTACAATGACTAAAATGAACTAAGAAGAAAAATTCGATACTAGAAATTTCTAAATAATTTGCATCTACTCTATTTAATTAATTTAAATCTGATATCATTAATTAACTCTAATTCACAATATGATATTTAATATATCTATCCCTTACTTAATAAAAGTTAATTTTAATGGAATGCATTAATTCTATCTATATACAATGGCCCATTCCCCCTTGTAAGAGGGGTGGCCCAACCAAAGAGCACATATTCACCATAAGCCAAAAAGTCCTCACACCATCCTGTTGGGGTCATGCACAGGGTAAGAGGGCAAGGGTCTTCTGCCGTTAGGCCTCACTGCAGAGGCTGATTTACCCCCACTGCATAAACACATGGCAAACCCCCCCACTATCCGCCCATAGAAATAAAATATATAAATTAAAAATAATTCATCCAGACACTGGGGGATAAAGCCAGCTCAACTAGAGACCGATACCACGCCCAGATTAATGGAAAACGTTGATATGAGGAAGTATATCCGGCTATAAAATAATTAGCCAAACACAACCCCTAGTCTCCGAGAGGGTAGTAAAAAAACAGCGATCCCATATAACTAAAGGGAAAAGATACGGATTCACAAGAAAAAGTGACATTAACAAAACTTAACCTAACCTAACTTGATAATTTAACATTACATTAATAAGACAGATTATTGTTTGAAACCATTTATTGTTATTTATGAAGAAAATGAATACTAAATAGGTCACGATCTGCTTGCATATGGCATCGTAATACAAAACCAAGGATGCATGAGGGCGCACACAAACACACACACGCGCGCACGCACGCACACAGGTTTTCACTTTCTGATCTATTTGTGGCATAGTGCTTGGTTAGCAATTCACACGTACACACACACACTTGGTTGCATTAGAGGATATGAATCCGATGAGAGCATCTTACGAGGTTATTTAACAGCAGCAATAGCAAACAACAACGATAATGATAATCATAATAATAATAATAATAATAATAATAATAATAATAATAATAATAATAATAATATAATGATTATAACAATAATAATTCCAGAAGAGATTACAAATACTTGAATCGCGCGAATTTTTAATAATAAAATATATGCGTATGTGTGTGTGTTTTTGTGAGTGTGTGTGCGCTTGAGCGCGCACTAAAATAAGCAACTAAATTTCATATACGATGAAAACCAATTGCCAAAATACCATTTCCAAATCGAGTATTCTAAACAACAAAGTCTTATAAATTAAAAAAAATTAGCCTATTACTGTGTGGTCATCAAACTCATAAACAAAATGGAAGAAGAAGAAGAACGTACTTATTCCTCCTGCATGTGTCCGCCCCAACTGCAACGGGGACACACAGTGCCACAAAACACAATTACATTTATAGAGATCATCTAATTCCATGGACAAGGATCCGCGATAACTCAGTAGCAGAGCGCGCAAGTCAGTGAGGGATAAGCCTGACCAATGCGGGTTCGATCTCACATATATACGAACAAACAGATACACACAAGCATATATATATATATATATATATATATATATATATATATATATATATATATATATATATATATATATATATTATAGTTTCATATTTTAGTATATTCTTTCGAAATTATATATATATATATATATATATATATATATATATATATATATATATATATATATATATATATATATATATATATATATATATGACATTTTTCCCCTTATAAGTGGAGTGGCTAAGTCAGGGCTAAATATTTTGACTCTTTGGGAAGAGAGACAGTGGAAGGGATTCTCTGTCCCCTTACACGCACATACAAACACACAGTATCAACATTTATATAGCTCTTCCAGAGGGAAAAATATGAGCTTACTATCATAGTTCCTATGAACATCAATAAACTGCGACGAGAGTTGTTCTAGAAATTAAAACTAATAATAGATTCTTAAATGTACAAGACCCTTAACATTTAAATTTTATAAATCTTAATTCAGAATTTATTTTATAGTAATTTTTATGAATCAAACTTAGAAAGTGTATAGATAAAAAAAAAACGTTAAAAAAATATCTATAAAAGGTAAACTTTATTTTTGGAATATCAAAGGCAGCAGAGAGAGATATACTCTCTCTCTCTCTCTCTCTCTCGGTCAGAATCCAAACACGAGACGAGGTGTTTACCAAACGGCAGTAAATATACACACTGACCTACATCAAGCGTCTGGTCTCCACGAGACAAAACCTGATAAACTCTAGGGTATTGGCATGCCAGATTTCACTTACTCCAGATGCATTTCAAGGAATATTGCATTCTAATATTTAACTGGTTCTAGTTATTATTATTATTATTATTATTATTATTATTATTATTATTATTATTATAACTCTTATTATTATTATTATAACTCTTATTATTATTATCATTGTTATAAGATTATTATTATTATTATTATTATTATCATTATTATTATTATTATTATTATTGTAGTCACTGTGGCTCAGGCGGTAGCGTCCGCGACTTTGAGGCGTCAGGTCGAGGGTTCGCGCCCCGTCACGGTCTGAGGTTAGCAAGGGCATGCACTCAGGGTAACGATAACATCTGCCAAAACAAGTCCTTCGCATGAAGGCAACCGTCCTAGCCCTTGGTAGAAAAGGGAGTTCGTGACGTAAAATACGCTATTATTATTATTATTATTATTATTATTATTATTATTATCAATTCAGCGACCAATATCATCCATAGCATTATTAATAATACAGACTCATAGTCTATCATCATTATTGAAACATAACACACAGGTGAAATTTAAGTCATATTAAAAAACTGAATATTAGAGATATTAACAACTCGTTCTGTATAATAAAGACAGATTAAGAGATAGAAACCGAACTTCCTATTCACAGCTGGTCTGAGGAGTACTTAAAAGGGCGAATTCTAGCAACACCAAAATTCACCTCAAAGAAATACTTGTCAAATAAAACTCAACAGTACAGAAATAGAGAATATGTTAATCGAAGCGGACATTTGTATTCTTGTGTGTGTGTTTGTATACGCACACACAATAGCGTGTACACAGTAGCACAAACTGTGTAGTAATATATTCCCGTTCACCTACGATTGCTATGACGTCACGAGAGTACATGTAACACGCTTTTCCTTTTGATAAGAAATTTTTTCTCTCTCCATCTGCTAATTATATTAGGTGACAATAACAACCGAGAGCGCGCAATAGCTTGACAATAGCGTGTACACAGTAGCACAAACTGTGTAGTAATATATTCCCGTTCACCTACGATTGCTATGACGTCACGAGAGTACATGTAACACGCTTTTCCTTTTGATAAGAAATTTTTTCTCTCTCCATCTGCTAATTATATTAGGTGACAATAACAGCCGAGAGCGCGCAATAGCTTGAATAGGAGGAAAGCTGAATCGAAAGCTTTAGCTTAAAGGTATAAGCATAGAATGAGGCGTGAAGTATATGAAACAACACATTGTTAATGAGTAGTCGCCGTGGCTCAAGCGGCAACGTCCGCGACTCTAAGGCTACGTTTCCACTAGGCTGCAAAACGCTGCTTCTGTTTTTCGCAGCCTCTGCCTGAGTTTAGGTGATACATGTAATCCTATGGAGCTGTTTCCACTAGAGGCTGCGCTTCGCAGCTGCGAAACTCAGGGTAACGATTACATCTGCCAAAACAAGTCCTCCGTAAGAAGGCAACCGTCCTAGCCCTTAGTAGGAAAGGGAGTTCGTGACGTAAAACCAAATCCAATAATATATTTCTTCACTTACGACTGCCTTTACTATGCGTAATTCCCCAGCTCCAACCTGTCGGTGTCTACCCCCATTAGAATGGGGATTAGCAGTGATACATAAAACGGCTAACAAGAACCACAATAACAACAACATAAATATGTTATTAATGTAATAAATGCATTTTTTAAAGTACAAAAACAATTAAAAAAAATTTCTTTGTGTTCAAAGTAGTAATATATCAGCAACTGCAAATTTTCTTTTACAGTGATGAAAGATGCAAATACACATTTTTTTTTTTTACCAAGAATCAAAGTAAGAAATGTAATTTACAGCGAAGGTCAAGGACATTTAAATAAGTTCATGTTTTCAAATAGATAAATATTTTTTTTTTTTTTACAAAATATAAATATTATTATATGCAGCCCTCACCACTTAAAAAAAATACACAGCTTAGAAAAGCATATATATATATATATATATATATATATATATATATATATATATATATATATATATATATATATATCAACCTTGGTTGTTTCCCCCTTTAATTGGGGGGTAGCCGACATCAAGAAAGGAATACAAATAGGGGGATTACTTTGCTCTCTCTCTCTCTCTCTCTCTCTCTCTCTCTCTCTCTCTATATATATATATATATATATATATATATATATATATATATATATATATATATATATATATATATATATATATACACGTACACATTTTCACAATTATATATATTTCCTTTTCCATTTATACAATACAAAATTCGCACACATTCTCAACAATTCCTATGTTTTATTTAAATCTTTACAACAATACATTTCATTTACTCTTGTACAAATGAATAATTCTCACTTACATTTATACAAATAAATAATTTTAATTTACAAATAAATAATTCTCAATGACATTCATTCAATAAAAAGCAGTTTTCATTAAAAAATAAATATTTCTCAATAATATTCATACAATAAAAAGCAATTTTCATTAACAAATAAATATTTCTCAATGACATTCATACAATAAAAAACCATTTTCATTTATATTTTTACATAAAACTTAATTTTTACGTTTTTAAGCTTTTAACATCAACAATTTTTTTACGTTGTTAATCTCTCACCTGACAGCAAGACTCGAGGAGTCTTAAACAGCGACAAATGACGGCTAAATGACAGGTATGCGTGGGACAGAGAGAAGTCGGACAGAGGGGGGCTGTCAACAGCCCCCGTCCGCTGCCATTTTCGCTAACGCTGTTATGACGACGGTATGGGTGATTTAGGGCCCCGCCCACACGCCCATTCTCTAGTATATGGTCGTCATAAACCATCTCTAGACTGCCACTACTCACAGACATGCCGTAGTAGTAGTAGTAGTAGTAAGAATGACACTAATAATACAGGTTGGAAAATGTCATTCACGATTTTTTTCTGACCTTCAATTTAATACTATAATTATAATCTCTCTCATCTTTTTTTTAATGATTTTCTTTTATTATTATCTAATGTAATTCACAGTATTTTCTTTTTCCTTTTAGCCTTTTTTTTGCTTTGTATAAACCTTGTCTTGGACAATTATCGCATGCGCTCTTTCTCAATTATTATTATCTTTTCTTCTTTTATTCATCCATCTACTACTTCCCTATTCGTCTATTGTTAATTATTATTCCTCTATCACTATCTTTACTCTATTATTGATTTATCTCCAATCTTTATGAGTTGTTATCTTTCATTATTATCAACTGTTCTTCACAATTTCTTCTTCTACTTTTTTGTTATTCACTGTTCTTCTTTTGTTTTGTTCTTCACTGTTATGGCGTTAGTCTTATTTTTCTGTCACTTATCTATATTCATTATCTTTCCTTCTTTATTCTATTTAATATTCTATCATTCACTATCTTCGCTATTTCTCATCTTTATTCATTATTTCTCTTTCTTTTAATCTTCTATTTACTCAAAATCTCCTCTCATACAAAGCATTTTTAACGTTTTATTATTTCTTTTAATTCTTAAGCTATATTTCAAATGAATAAAAAGTAATTTTTTTTTTTTATAATTTCTCTTGGGCACTGTTGAAAAATAAATCTTTTTTTTTTTTCGTATAGAACATATTACATTAGGAAATTTTGATGCATTGCTGTGTGTGTGTGTATGTGTTCATATATATATATATATATATATATATATATATATATATATATATATATATAGTAGTAGTAGATAGATAGATAGATGGATAGATAGATATATAGATAGATAGATAAATGTGTGATGTATTCTATGTGTTGTAATAATAATAACAATTATAATAATAATAAAAATAATAACTATCATAATAATAATAACAGTGATAGCTGTAATCTGTCCATTATTCTTACTATCATTAATATTTTTACTATTATTATTATTATTATTATCATTATTATTATTATTATTATTATTATTATTATTATTGGTAATTTTGACCTACCCCAACAAAATTATAGTCTTCATAATTAATAATAATTATATTATTATTATTATTATTATTATTATTATCATCATTCAGCGATACTGGTAATCTTGACCTACCCCAACAATATTATAGTCTTCACAATTAATAATAAAATTATTATTATTATTATTATGAATATAATTATTATTATCATCATAATAATTATTAATACTATCATGTATCAGTAGTAACTCAATCGCTATAATACAGTAAGTGCAGATCTACCCCAGAAAAATTAGAGCATGAACATCAACAACTACAATAATAAAATCTTTTTCTATGCCTACAGCTTCACTGAATATTCTTGGATATTCATCACACATCTTTTAGTATCCCGTTACATCTGACAAGTCATTACACTCTCTATCTCTGTTTCTCTTTACTTTATGTATTCTTCGTGCCCAGGCCCGATCAGGGCTGTTTTATTTTATAATTTTTTTGGGCCCGTCCTGGTGTCACAATCATAAAAAAATAATAATAATAACGAACGCAATAACTCATTCGGTGTAATACATTAAATACTGACCTACCCTCACAAAATTTCAATAAAGGTATTATTATTATTATTATATTATTATTATTATTATTATTATTATTAATATAATTATTGTTACTGTTATTATTATTACTATTATGAATACAATTATTGTTATTATTGTTATCATTATTATTATTATTATCATTATCACCATCATCATCATTATTACCATCATTATTAATACTTTGGTAAACCCTGTCACGTACTTGGGGACATGAGGTCAATACTGACCTACCATAACCGAATTAACTGACCTCATTTCTCTTTTTTCATTTCCTTTTTTTCTCTATTATTTTCTCATTTTTTTTATCATTTCTTTTGCTTGTGAAAGCGAATTACTTCCTTACGAAATTAATAGGAAAAAAAATCCACTTCACATGTTATGGTCTCTTGACCTACCATAAGGTCAATTAAATGACACAGTGGCATCTCCTACTAATTTACTTCATGAGAGAGAGAGAGAGAGAGAGAGAGAGAGAGAGAGAGAGAGAGAGAGAGAGAGAGAGAGAGAGAGAGAGAGAGAGAGAGAGAGAGAGAGAGAGAGGAGAGAGAGAGAGAGAGAGAGAGAGAGAAATGCTCTTAAAAGGATAAATGAAAAGATTTTTTATTAATAAAGAGAGAGAGAGAGAGAGAGAGAGAGAGAGAGAGAGAGAGAGAGAGAGAGGAGAGAGAGAGAGAGAGAGAGAGAGAGAGAGAGAGAGAGAGAGAGAATGCTCTTAAAAGGATAAATCAAAAGATTTCTTTAATATTAATAAAGAATGAGATGAGAGAAAAAAATATTGGAACACTTACAATTATTCAGAGTTAATTAATAAAGAAAAAGACAGAGATAGATAGATAGACAGATAGATATACAGCTAGATGGAGATAGATAGATAGGTAAAGAGAAAAAAATTATTATATAGCAGCAATTGCTATGCACTATCTTCTAATACACTTTAACAATTACAAATTAATATAATTGCCTTTAAGGACCAATTTCTGGACTAATATTATATAATTTCAATTAAAACACCTTAGTTTTTGGCTCAATTATTACAAGAATCTATTTACTTGCCAATATCACATATAATATGGCCGTAATCCGTCTTGTCCGGAGGTTGGCCGAGTAAAAGCATACACCTAATCACCAGAAAGGCAACTTTCCTTATCTCTCCCTGTCTTAGCTCTTTGGGAGATATGGGGTCACCATAGACCCCCTCCCCATCACCACCACACCGCTGGGTCATCCATAGTGTAAGTGGGCCAAATCTGTCGTGGGAATCGACAGCCGTAGCTGTTTTACCCCCACGACACATCTTATGGAACCAATCCCCAGACCCACCCGTCCCAATTTACAGAATTGAGCAGGTACGGGAAAGCCCTTTGGCCCGTGTTACTTCTTTACTTATTTAGAAAGCATCTTATAATTCTAATAATAATAATAATAATAATAATAATAATAATAATAATAATAATAATAATAATAATAATGCATTGCTTTGTGTCACAAGTAGCTTCCCATTGGAATGGAGGTGGACGCATAAGCTGGAGTCGAGGGATTAGGGTTAGATGCCCATCTTAACGCCACGCGGTGAATCTGAATACCATCTTATATATGTCTTTGTATGATTAAAGTGATGAGTCCTAAGTAACATTGTAGAATCCGACATAAAAAAACTAAAAAAATAAATAAATAAAATTATATAATTTTCAATATGTAAAACCTGAACTTAATTTTTAATATACAGTAAACTATCTTTTTTCGTCTGTTTACATCGAGAAGAAATTTATATTTTCATGTAAATTCTTCTTCTTCTTTTATTTAGCTGAGAGACCTGAGTAACACTGCGGGATTTTCATGTAAATTCTTCTTCTTCTTTTATTTAGCTGAGAGACCTGAGTCACACTGCGGGATCCTTGGACGGCATTAACGTCTAAAAAATGCAGCTCTTTGATGCATTAACATTGGTTGGATTAACTCGCAGACAGAAATAACTGTTGGGAAAATAACCTTGAATTCTAGAAGCGAAAAGCTGCTTGTTAAATGCGTTTGTTAACACTGAAAGCTATATTTAACAGCTGTCTTGTTATATTTATTTGTTAATAGCCATAAGCTTCAATGTAACAGGAAAAAACAACCTTGAATGCTAGATGGAAAAACTTCTTGTTAAATTAGTTTGTTAACATTGAAAGCTATATTTAACAGCTGTCTTGTTAAATTTATTTGTTAATATCCATTAGCTTTAATACAACAGGAAAAATAACCTTGAATGCTAGATGTTAAATTCATTTAATACTAAAAATTAAATCTAACAGTTGTCTTGTTAATGTTAATTTGATTAGTTAATATAATTCAACTTCAATGCTAAATCTGAAACCGATATAACAAAGGGTCTATTTATATTTAATATCACGACCCGCGATAGCCTACCGTGGGGCGTTAGGACGGGCATCCAGCCTTATTCCCCAGCTTCCGTCCATCTGTGTACACCTCCATAGGCAATGTCTAACAAACATAATTATTACACTGATTAACTAATAATGCTTGCATCAAAACAAGAGATCTGAACAGTTAAATCTATTTCAACAATATTAGTGTCCATAATTATCGAATCTGGA
>JAXCGZ010017160.1:0-7500 GCA_037179515.1 Halocaridina rubra | reverse complement strand
TGACGGTGAATCAATGGAATTAGATTGACAGGCGGGTGGTTATACAGACAGACAGGTGTTAGAGAGGTACAGATAATATTAATTGACGGGTAAGTACAGAATTCACATTGGTAGAGACGGGTTCTCCGAGATATATAAATGATGTAAATTGACAGATAATGATAGACAAGAGACAGATAGATGGAAATGCAGTTAGACAGACAGACAGGGAGAGCGAGGTAAGGGAGATTATTAATAAATGAAAATGAAAAAAAATATTAATTATTTATACCGAATATATAGAAGATAAGGACATGAGATAAAAGGCAAAATTAATAATTAATTCGAGCGATAAAATTCGATAATAATTAAAAAAAAGACCGAATTACTTTTAATAAATAAAAATAAAGGAGGGAAATACTTATAAAAATATTAGTAATAGTGAAAAAAATAAAATTAATAATGAAAAATAATTAATTCACTTATATATCAAGATAGAACAAAAATGTGTAAAAAAATATATATAATTAAAAAAAATATCAGATAATGAGCGAGAAATATGATAATAAATGATAATAATACGTGGAAATAAATGAACGAAACGTTACAATATGCAATAAAAGTGGAATTGAGAGAACAGAATAGAGACTAATTAAAAAAAAAAACAGGAAAATATTAGATAATAAATGGTAACAAGGAAAATCTCAAAAAAATAACGAACAGACCGTGAATAAATGGATACAAAATTGAATATAGATGTATGGGGTAAGTGGTAAAACGTAGACAGACACAGAGGACAGCGATAGACACTATAACGACGAGAAAGTTAATTGATGAATGACAAACAGATGTTAATAATATTAGTAAGAATATGAATGTGAATAACACAGATGAATGAACACACGCTGGAAAAGCGCTGCAGATGAATGAGCGAGACTTGTGAATGAAAAATGGGGGGAGGGGGGAGGAGGCGAGTTGAGTTAGAATGAATAAAATGGAATTGAAGGGATGGTCAGTAGCGAATAAAACGGAGGGAGGTTTTGAAGGAGGAGGTGCTCGCACCCGCGCCCTGGCTACGCTCGCACCACACTGAAGCTCTCAATGAGACCGTCCCTCTGACCCACCCACGTTCCCTCAGTCCATGAGTGGGGACGTTTTACCCTAGATTTTAATAATACCCTAAAAATCACACCAAGTACCGCCTTCAGGGAGTTAAAATTTCTTACAATTCACGGATAGTTTATGATTTCAAAATTGGATTTGAGAGTCAAGGATGACTGGTTTCGGATCTCAAAGCTTGATCGAATGTCAAGGTTCGCTTAGGTCGTGTTAAAAACCCTGTAATTATGCAAAAAATAAAATAGGGAAAAATTAAACCATTACCCTAGCTTAGGGTATTTTACCTTGAAAAATATTCCATATTCCCCTCTCCATATAATCTTTATCTATCTATTCTCTCATAATAAAAGTGAACTTTTGTCACAATACATGGATAAATGCGAATGAAAGGAGAAAGAGCAAACAAAATAATGAAGGAAGGGAATGGCAGAAATGGATAAAGATGCGATTAGTAAGCAATATAAAAATGCATAAAAGAATTATAGCATACTTCCAAATTCCACGTAAGTTGGACATTATATTAATTAAAAATTTAAATTATACTCAAATTTTGTTACTACATCCAATATATTGTTCTAGTTCTGCAAATAGTAGTAGTAGTAGTAGTAGTAGTTGTAATAATACTTTATCATTGTTTTAGTAGTAATAGTAGTAGCAGTAGCAGCAAAAGTATTAGTGTTAATAGTAGTAAATATATCTGTATAGCTCAGGATCAAATCCTCTTCTCAAACAAGATAGAGGATCTATATGCATTTCATTCAAGGGAAATAGGAAAAAGAGCATCATGTTATATCCCGAATGTATACAAGTCTGTCAAGAAAGCAGAAAGCCTGATACCGCTGACGTACCTATGAAATTACCGCAATTCGAAAAACATCTGTCCTGGTAATGATCATTTGCCAATATATTTAAAAATGCATTTACAGATTCCGGCAGGTCATTTACATCTATAAGGAACAGAAGTAGCCCTAAAACTGATCCCTGTGGAACCCCACTGCTAACCTTTCTCCAGGCAGACACTCAAATAAAAGATCACAAGTCATTTACTCTATAAGGAACAGAAGTAGCCATAAAACTGATCCCTGTGGAACCCCACTGCTAACCTTCAGGAAGACACTCAACTAAAAGAGCACAGGTCACTTACATCCATAAGGAACAGAAATGACACTAAAACTGATCCCTGTAGAACCCCACTGCTAACCTTTCTCCAGGCAGACACTCAAAAGAGCCAGAACAATGAGTATTTCACCAAACATGAAAGATGGATAGCAACATTCACTTTATGCCAAATAAGTGAAAGAAAATCAGTCCTAAACGCAGAGAGTAACAGCGCTGAAGTAGTTTTTAAATGGACGGAATTTATACAAAAGATCTGTCCAGCTTTGCAACAATTCAGTCTTCTCAAACAGGAATGGCTATATGCACATCATCAACGTAGACAAAAGAAGAGCAAGTTGAATATATCTGTTGTAGCTATTAAATAATCGAAATTTACAATGTAATCTAAAATCAAATCCCACTTACTCAGACAGAGAGAGCAATATATTTTCCATCAACATGAGAGAACAGAAGCAACATGATTTAACACAAAATATGCACAAGCAAGAGGTGTGATTGAAGTATATTAAATTATACAGAATAAGTGTGCTTTGACTTGGCCACTTCCTTACAAAGGGGACTGTAGGCATTGTATGTATGTATGAATGTGTACAAGTAAAGCCAGTCCTGAGTGACTTAGTCTCAAGGCTACAATTCTGCTCTACCTAATAGTATAAAGTATTAATTGCAGTCACCCTAGTATTCCCAGTAAATATATATATTCAACTAATGAACAAGACTATTTATAAAATAATTATTAATTATATAGCTTCACTGCAAGAATCATAACAGAAACTGTTTTAAGTACGAGTTTAAAGGGCGTGGTTTTTGACACATGAGTGTATGAATGACTAACAGTTTCTTCTGTTATGTCACAATTAGTCCCCATTCCAAAAGGGGTGGACACATGTGGAGCTGTAAGGGGTATCAAGGCTGAATCCCCTTCCGAACGCCCAGCGGCGGTATCGAACCCGCGTTTGTTAGGCTCGTCATTCCCCAATTGCGCGCTTCACCATTGAACAGCTTATAGTATTTCGTGTAAACACATCTAATATGGAGACATATAATTTGTAGGACGGTAAGAAAGAGGCGTGGCTTCTTGGCCAGGAAAATGGGGAGACATTATAGTATTAAATGATAGTTTAGTCAAGAGAGAAATGAAATGCAGAGCTAGGTTAAAAGGGGCGTGTCTTATGCACAGGAGACTGTGAACACACTATGGTCTTGAATGTAAATACATTCAGTCATACAACAGTCAAAATGGGGCGTGGTTTATAGTCAAAGTTATAATGAACAGACAAACATAACCATGTAAATACATTATAAGACAATTCGTTAGCAGAGTTTGGAAAAACAGGGGCGTGGCATCTGGCCTACAAGCTGTGTGGACATAATGTAGAATGGCATAAATATACTTAGCTCATGAGACAATATGAGAGTGGTTTCTGGCCAAAGTTATAAGAGACAGATTTTTTGTGGATCTCAGTTAATAATAATAATAATAATAATAATAATAATAATAATAATAATAATAATAATAATATAATATACAAAATTCATTACTTTTATTAATAATATTTCTACAGTGTGTATCCAACGATAGGAATAGAAATTCCCTCTCATTCCATCCCCATTCCTAATCAAATTTGGGTAGTAGTGGCAATGGAGAGGTTAATAGTTATTATAACAACAAGAGATAGATATTGCACACACACACACACAAACTCATATATATAGTAAAAAATATAATCATGATGTTAATATTACACTCTAATCCATGAAAAACATTATAGACCTCAGAGGAACCAAACCCACGTCACAGGCCACATATTCATGCCACCTTAACCGACTACGCTACTACAGCAGATAAAAATCTGCATATCATAACCCAACCAGAACAACCTGTTACATATATAACAAATTGTAGCTGCGGACCGTACTACAGGCACACAGCAACAAACAAGTCATTGAGTATTATGAAGGGCATCCGGCCTTAATTCCCCAGCTCCAATTTGTCTATGCCCACCCCCATTTGAATGGGGATTAAGAGTGACAGAAAATGCCAAACCACAACATTAAATGCCGTTATAATCATCAATTTGAAATCTTCAGTTTGGCAAGAATTGCAAGAATTAGAAAAATAAAATTCTATAATTTCGTATTTTATATATTAAATTTAGATTAATTGCAAGAATTAGAAAAATAAAATTCTATAATTTCATATTTTGTATATTAACTTTGGATTAATCGCAAGCTTTAGAAAAATAAAATTCTAAAAATTCATATTTTGAACATTAAATTTAGATTAACTATAAGAATTAGAAAAATAAAATTCTATAATCTCATATTTTATATATTAACTTTGGATTAATTGCAAGAATTAGAAAAATAAAATTCTATAATCTCATATATTTTATATATTAACTTCAGATTAAAATTGACTTTTTATTCATAATTTATTTTTTGCCAGTACAATAAATTAAAAAAAAAATCTTTGATATTTTATTTCGAAAGTTGCAGAGGAATTGGTAGACGAGAAAAAAAAAACAGCAAATACAGAAAAAACAAAAATAAAAAAAATTAATAAAAATAACAAATAAAATAAAATAAAATAGAATGGAATCTTTGAAGGGGAACACAGCAAATATACAAGGACGAAGGAGGAGAGATAGATAGATAGATAGATAGATAGATAGATAGATACAAAATAGGTTACCTTTAGAGAATAAATGAGAGAAAGAAAGAGACAAAAAGACAGGTAGATAGATAGATACACTATACATACATAAATACACACATACATACACAGATACATACATTAGATAGATAGACAAAATAGGTTACCTTTCAGGAATAAATGAGAGAAAGAAAGAGAGAGAAAGACAGATAGATAGATAGATACACTGTACTAAAATAAATACACACATACATACACAGATACTTTCATACATTAGATAGATAGATACAAAATAGGTTACCTTTCAAGAATAAATGACGAAAGAGAGAAAGAAGCAGAAAGACAGATAGATAACATAAATACACACATACATACATACATACATACACACAGAGAAAGAGAGTGAGAGAGAAATGGTAATAGCTAAAAAAAAAAATAATGGAGGAAGAGTAGCATGATAAGAGCAAAGGAACCTCATAACCTATATGCTCCACCCAGCTCCATGGAGAGAGAGAGAGAGAGAGAGAGAGAGGAGGAGAGAGAGAGAGAGAGAGAGAGAGAGAGAGAGGAGAGAGGAGAGAGAGGAATGACTCCCACTGACTCCTACGAAAGGGGGGGAGGAGAGGGAGGTGGGGTGACCGAAGCACCAACTGAAATCAGCTTATTCCTTTCCAAAATATGCCTGACGTCATATCCACGTCATATTTCTCTGCCTCAGAAATTGACAAAAAAAAATATATCAGAAGGACCCAAGATTCACTAATATACTTAGGGAGATTTTTTTTCTCTAAAAGATTAAGAAAGTTCCATTTCGTATATCAATATTAAGAGTGGGATTTATTTATCCATAATACAAAAAATTCAGGTCCTCCAGAATCTCTCTCTCTCTCTCTCTCTCTCTCTCTCTCTCTCTCTCTCTCTCTCTCTCTTTCACACACACACACACACACACACACGAGCTTTGGGCTCTTTCCCGTAAACACAATTAGGTAATCACACACACACACACACACACGAGCTTTGGGCTCTTTCCCGTAAACACAATTAGGTAATCACACACACACACACACACACACACACACACACCTACGTGTTCTTAAGATTATCAAGCCCATCTTATGGAACTAAGTTTACAGAGAAATTTATATACAACTATATAAGACCCCCTCAACGATTTTCTTAAGAGGTTAATCTTATATAGCATTATCAAGAGCAACAAATATAATTTGGCAAAATATAAGACCAGCTATCTTATTCATAAATCTACTTAAGATGACTTTTGCTTAAATTTGAGAATATAATCTTATACAGAAGTGCTAAAAGACAGATTTAAGACATATGTATTAAAATATAAGACCCATATTAACGGAGATTTTCTGAAGAACACAGTCTTATATAGCATTAATAAAAGAGGTTTACGTGTGATAAAATATGATTCCTTTCCTATTTCATGACATAATCATATACTTATGGAGATTTATCTTTAAGAAAATCTTATACAGCAGTGATAAAAGATGAATGTATGATTTATTTCGACAAAATATCAAGACCTCAAGGATTCACTACTTCAGTTTCAAAGTTTTACGTCACGGACTCCCTTTTCTACCTTTTCTATCATTACCCTGAGTGCATGCCCTTGCTAACCTCAGACCGCGACGGAGTGCGAACCCTCGACCTGACGCCTCAAAGTCGCGGACGCTACCGCTTGAGCCTCGGTGACTACTATAATAATAATAATAATAATAATAATAATAATAAAATTAATAATAATAATAATAATAAAATTAATAAGAATAATGTCACTGCTACTACTATATGTATTGCTGCTACTATTACCACTACAAATAAACATACTACTACTACTGCTACTACTATAACAACTAATAATATTAATAATAATAGTAATAATAATAATAATTCTTTTGTGTATGTTGTGAGATAACTCAATTATTCGAGGGACTTAAATTACTCTGCTAACACTGATGTTACGGTTGACGCCCATGTTTAAAAATGGAAGATCTGTTCCCTCTAAAGGTAGTGAATAAGGGCGAGGCCCTTAGTGAGGCCTCCTGAAGCAGGGAATATTAAAAAAAAAAAAAAAAAGTAAAAAAAAAAAGTTTATTCTCTTCACGTTGTTGATCCAATTATCTATTTATTTGTGAATTAATTTTATTTGTTTCTTTTGTTTATTTGTTGATTTGTTTCTTAAAAGCATTAATTATTTCTTCTTCTTTTTTTTTATTAATTTTACGTATATTTTTTTTATGTAAAACATGCACACAAAATTCCTGCGTTCTAGGTTCAATCTCAAATCAGGCATCTGTCACTTGCCTCAATCCCAGATTAAGCACCTGTAAATGACATCAGGTGCCTATTCTGGAAGTGATCCCTTATATTTTTCTTTATGCTTTAATATTATTAATCGTCTACTATTTAACTATATAAAAGATTTATTAACCGCAACAGCGTAGTGGTTAGAATACTGGACTCGGGAGATGAAGGACCTGGAATCGACTCCATCAAGCCCTAATTCCCCAGCTCCAATCTGTCTGTGAGCAGCCCTAAAATGGGGACTATTTTAGCTACATCTATATATAAAGAACATAATTCCCTTATAAGGGGTTGGC